>JAPMOQ010051297.1:0-23080 GCA_026543055.1 Argiope trifasciata
ATAAGAATAAAAAGAATGAATGAAATAAGATGTAGTAAAGCACAGAGTTTAGTTTAGAATTTTGTCGGAATATAATTTATTAGCATTATTCAATCATTTTCAATGCAAATAAATTTTATAACTTATTTGCATGATCAAATTCAATTCCTGTAGTTTTAATAGTATCCCACTTATATGAACAAATATTTTAATATCCAGAAGATTTTCAAAACAAGAATTTATAAATAAGAATAAAAATAATCAATGAAATGATATATAGTAAAATATAGAGTTTAGATAATTTTGCAGGAATATAATTTATTCGCATTATTAAAACTAAAATTCTACCAATTTATTCCATAATAATTTCACTAATTAATAACAATTATTGCTTTTAAGGTATTCGACTTCACTGATTAAAAAAATAATTATTGACCACATTGGCAATTTTTTAAAAATTCTTATTACTTTTTGTAGTTCAGACTTTTCTCTACCCAAAACAGTTTGTTGGTTCTAGGAAAAGGAAGGCCGGATTCATCGTCCAGGGTCATATTTTAAAATTAAAATTTGTCTGTGTCTTCAATTTTCTCAACACTTTCATTTTCATAAAAATTCTCCACCGCTAACATGATATCTCAAAAACTAATAGAGGTATTTACATAAAAATGTCAGCGTGTTTTTCAAACAGCATTGGCAATGAAAGTAACCAAAAGTTTTATGGTTGGTGAAATACTTTTTCATTTATAGATGTTTAAAAAAAAATTAAGTTGAGATTTAATGGAAAAATGCATATATGCGTATATATTTACTCATAAATGTTTTGCATCTTAGGATTTTTCTTAGATTTTGGTTCATTTCATTCATTATTATATTCTATAACTAGCTTAGAAAGAAAAATAGGATTGTTTCATTGAAATTTTGAGTAGTGTGTTAACAGTTTGGATTAAAATTCATTAAATTTTACAACAAATTCTTCTATTTTTCAAAATATATTATATTTTTAAGTAATTTTATTGCATTTATAGTATTTATAATAGACAATACATCTAAAAACTATAAATAGTTTTTAAGAAATCCAATTTTATAAAAAAACTTTCTTTGAACGTTGTTGGATACCTTAGATGATGAAACATGAGCGTAGTCTTATACCTTAAATGATGAAACATCTCATTTAAACGAGCCTAATGACATTCTATGGAAAACGATTTAATATAATAAAAAATATGAAAAAAGATTAATACCGATTCTGCTGACGTATCCATCTTAGAAGTCAACATCACATTACAAACAATTTTACAGAAAACTATTTTAAGATATGCAAATCAATACCACTAAAAAACGCGCTTTTAAAGTACAGAAAATTCAAAATGCATTTCAAGCTCAAACGTTGCTTTCGACAGTCGAAATAGTTGCGATATGAAATGAAAGTATTTTTCGGAAATGTTTTGATGTTTCTGTGAATAAAACTATAGGAAAAGGAAAATGTAGTCAATAAGGAATGGTGACTTTGCAAGCTATAAGTCAGATATGACAGCAGTGGAAAAATTGCCTGTCATCCAACGAAATGTCGTAAAAGAATTTCGTTTAGCCTTATTCCTAGCCTATTTTTCTGGATGCTGTTATACAATACAGTATTCCCTTCATATTGCATTCCATTGTCCATTATTTTGTTCTATTTGCCAATTCCTACATGGTATATAAAAAGTGAGTGTTGATATCCTTGTCACCAAATCAAGTGGTGTTTTAAAGGGGAATTGGGAGAAGAAATAAAACTACAATGGTTTTATAGATGGTATATGTCCAAAAACGGAAGAGCCACTTTTGACTTTATTCCTCATCTGGAAGTAAAAATAAGAAGATACCATCCATTTATAATCTAAATAATATTTGGACATGAGAGATTTCCTGCGTATTTCCAAAGATTTGGAAGAGCGCAGGAAAATAAATGCATTTGTGATGAAATGGGTACTGTTTACTACTATTGAATGGAATGTTTTGAGATCTCAGAATTAAGGAAGGACCTGAAGATTGTAAATAATGATTTAAGTACAGTACTGATGGTACCCGGTCATCTCAAAACCCTGAAGGATATGATGTCGAAGATGGATAGTTTCATTCCAACTGTTTGAGAGAGTGCAGATGGGAAGAAAGACGGCTATTGACTACCCCGAAAGGAATGTTGGTTGGACGGATCGGTCCATGTCAGGTTAGACAATACTTATTCAGCAGTCGACCACAATCAATCCTGTCGATACAGCTACGTTCAGTGGTGGCGGGGTGGTCGGCTGTATACAAGAAAAAGGACAAGGCATATGAGTAGCAACCTATTTCTTTGGAAAACTAATTATTGAGTTATATAAGAATACCAAATAGCAATAGATATTCACACTGCTGCCAAGGTCTTCTCATAATATTGCTGGTATTGAATTCAATCTTAAAATGACTGTGCAAAACTTTTATTATTGTTAGAGTAGCGATTAAATACTGTGATTGTGGTTGTTGGCGGAATTGTGCCAAGGTGTAGGTTGAATTCCGCCAAAGATCGAACCTGAGATGTTCGGGTTTGAAGTCCAGTAACTTATCCATTCGACAAAAGCGTACGCTCATGTCTAGTGGCTGTTACTGGCTTATTAAGATATCACCACAATACTACCCTACCAGTGAGTCTGTAGAGAGGAAAGATTTGTATAGCGCCAAATGTTAAGGTGAGCGCAGAGAGTGTTTCGGTAACGCCAAGCGTTATGGCGAGCGAAGATAGTTACTGTCGCAGCAAGTGAGTCTGACGACTTTGATTTGGTTGAATTTTGCTACGGGTAGGTGGCGCCACGACAGCTGTTTGAACGCTCCTAGTCCAAGGTCACCAATTTGGCGAAGGTTGTTGGGGGAATTGTACCAAAGTATAGGTTGATATCCACCTAGGATCAAACCTGCGATGTTTGGGTTTGAAGTCCAGTAATTTATCCATTCGACAAAAGCGATGGATGATGTCTAGTGGCTGTTAGTGGCTTATTAAAATGTCAACACAAATACAAATTGCGATTTAAAGCAGAAAATCTAAAATAATTGTCTTAAGGCGCAGAAGTGTTGTTGTATTGTGAATTATGGCGCTTTACAAACCTGCTGACAGTTATTTGGCGACGATTTAAGAAGGGTGAGCATGTCTGGTTTTTTCAGTAGTGCCAACCAGGAAAAAGATTAAGACTTAGTTACTTCATGCAACACATTTCAGTAACTTATCCATTTGATAAAAGCGTACGTTCGTGTAAGTGGTTGCTACTGGCTTATTAAGATATCACCACAAATAAATAGTTACTTCATGCACCACATTCGCCTACATAACCCCTTTTTACAGGGGGGCACATTCACACTCCTCATAGATAGTACTCAAAGGAAGAACAACCCTTCCCAAACCGGAATTTGAATCCTGGACGCCCAGATCACGGGAAGACGCCCTACCCCTATATCAGGACACTACAGGTGTAGAATTATTAATTACATCTTAGAGCTATTTTTATTATTAAAAAATTTTGAACATTTAAACTAATAATCTCTTTAAATAGTGCTGATTCATTATCATAAGTATGTGGCGATGGTGTTCGGCAGATTGATAGGTGACATCTTAATAAGCCAGTAACAGCCACTAGACACCAGCCTTCGCTTTTGTCGAATGGTTAAGTTCTTAGACTTCAAATCCAAACATCGCAGGCTCTATAATTGGCGGAATTCAACCTACACATTGGCACAATTCCAGCAAAAGCCACCATCACATTGGTGACCTCGGACTATGAACGTTCAAATAGCTGTCCTGGCGCCAGCTACCAGCAGCAAAACGTAACCAAAGCAAAGTCGTCAGACTCGCCTGACGCAGCAGCAACTCTCTTCGTTCGCCATAACGCTTGGCGTTACCGAAACACTCTCTGCGCTCACCTTAACATTTGGCGCTATAAAAATCTTTCCTCTCTACAGACTCACTGGTAGGGGAGTATTGTGGTGATATATTAATAAGCCAGTAACAGCCTCTAGACACGAGCATTCGCCTTTGTCGAATGCATAAGTTACTGGACTTCAAACCCAAACATCGCAGGCTCTATCCTTGGTGGAATTCAACCTACACATTAGTACAATACCAGCCAAACACCATCGCCACAAGTGCATCGCAACTACTAACCAGCAGGAGTGATTTCCCCAAAACTTTCTCTCATATTCTCTAATAAAATTGTTCTACCAGAGAACGTTGTAGATGGCAAAGGCGTAAAATAGGTACTAAGTATTTTTTATGTGAATTTAGCCTTTCTACTAAATCTGTTATGGCACATAAAACATGCCAATGTGACAATTAATCCCTGACATGCGTTAATGGCATATAAAAATCAAATTTGCTTTGAGACATATTTTCCCCAGCAGATTGAAGCATAAACTTTGGCATTATAATCAAAAAACACAATACAAAATTTGAAATATTTAAGTCATTGAGTTTTTTAATTATCGCGTTTACATATTTCTGAAAATATATACAGAGAGATAGTCTACTCATAGTTGGGTTTGGCACAAAATTTGACAGGCATATCGCAAGAATTCTAACTAGCTATCTTCGTTTTGCGATTATCGTATTAGCTTCTATTCGAACATCCACACAAACGGACTTTTTCGGCATAGAACTTACTCAAAATTTGCTAGAAATCTACGAATTTTTAGTAAAGATCTGCTCATGGAGTTACTGTTTTGAAAAGTTAATTAATATTGAGATTCATATTTCAAGACTCAACTTCATAATTTCATTCATTTTTTAATTTTAAAAAATTGCTGATTCGAGTATCTTACAGGTTACCACAGTAACGCCAGAATCCATCTCGCGCAACATCGCAATTTGCAACAAATCAAGTTATTATTATAGTTAACAGTCAATAATATTATTGTAGTGAATTAACAGAAAATTTTGTTACGGATTTCCTATATTAACCCGCCAGGTTCGTTCATCTGTATAGTGGGTGTAAGAAGAGATGAACACACAGTGATCAGTCCTTTAGAAGAAGACACAACACAGGCGTTTATTTACAGACGAGACGAACACACAGCAGCACACAATAACAACAGTAGCTCACAAGTAGTAACAATATCCGCAGCACTCGCTATAGTACTCGACGCTGCTTCCTCCATGGACTACAACGCACACAGCTCAGTTCAGGACTTGCTTAGCTCCGCCTCTTCTTGTCTTCTCCTCTGGATGACTCGTTATCTAACGTCGATTCCGACTACTACTGCTCTCAGCTTGAAACTGTCGCCCTCATATAGTCCCAGGAGGCATGGCTAAAAATTTCTCGACCCATCAGGACGTATCTAGACGTATCTCGGTTCTTAATCGACGAATCAGGAAAATTCTCGATGTTTCGGGTACTTTCCATTTTCTAGACAAATTCGCCAAATGGTCGCCAGGTTTATCGCCAAGCTCTGGGATTATTTCTAAGAGCATGCGCCGCAGCCAGTACAGAATATTGTAAATCATTTTTTCCAGTGAAGGAGCCAGTCATGATGGGAAGCAGCATCACAGATTCGTAACATTCGTAACAATATTAAAAATAGCTTATCATTGAGTTTTACATTCGTTTAACTCGTGCAGCCATCTCGTGAAAGGAACACTAATATGCTGTTACAGATCGTATATCAAATATTACAGGTTTAACACAAAACTATTTTTCAATTATCTTTGTCTGAGACAGACGATAGATAGATTGACAGACATTTTTTAGAAATGTGACTTCCGAACTCAGGATGTTGGAATTTCAGACAAGGCTGCCAAATCGGCGACTAATTCAATTGCTACCAATATCCCAAAAAAACACATTAAAATCCTTCTTTATTCTAAATGGCAAAGACAATGGGACCTGGAGATAAACAACAAACTTCATATGATCAAACCCCATGTGCGATCTTGGCCCTTATTAGCGACCAGAAAAGCAGATACTGTTGTGACACGCTTACGAATTGGACACACTAGATTCACTCATATTCATTTGTTGTTTGGTGAACAACCAGCATTGTGTTCGCGATATCATTCTCAAATGTCTGTACAGAATATGTCAGAATGTCCAAATGCACAGCGCTTGCACTTTTTTCAAAAGTCTTGGCCATCATTATCTCTTCTGCTTGATAAGATGCCTCATGTCCAACTTTTTGCTTTTTTAAAGTCCATGAAGTTTTATCCGTTCATTTGAATCGTCATTACATTTTAGCTTCCACTCAGATTCCCTTTGGTGATTCTTTTAGAGTCTTATAACTCTACCCATTTTTTTGGCGTAGTATGATCAACATTGCTCTTATGCTATAAAAAACCCAAACAAACAAACATCCGAACTCAGGGAGGTCTGAAACATGAAGATTTATCTAAATGTAGAGTTCAAAATTTTTGATGAATTCTTGATTTGTTTCTTCTCTCTACTGCGTTTGCGAGAAAATAAAAATGGCTATGATACCCAAGAAGTTAGAAAAATACGTGTTATAGATGGAAAGATAATTCAAACTGTAATCATGGATTACTGCAGGGTGATCAGCGAATAAGCCCTGATTTCAACATTAAATATCTCTAAGACAAACATCGATAGAATTATGCGGTAAACTGTACGTTTATTAGCAAAACTGTAAAAATGCTGTACAAAAGTTTAGAAAATTTAGTTACGAAAATCGTTAATAGATGATGCTCTAATCACAATGCCCATGGACGCTTTCAGTGTGACATCAAAAAAGAAAAATCCCGATTTGACTCCTTGTGACTTCTTTCTGTGGGGAGCATTGAAAGACACTGTCTATAGAAACAATCCCGCCACTCTAGCTGAGCTTGAATCGTTGATGTTTGTTGCATGGGATTCCATTTCCGTTGAGACATTGCAAGACGTGATGTCAAATTTCATTGTTCGATTACGCCACCTCATTGTTTCGAACGGTGAAAATGTCGAAAAAATTGTATTTTGATTGCAAAGACCGCATCACTTTATAGTGTTTTTTAAAGACTTCTTTCAGAGAAAAAGTTTTCAGCCCAGAGTGCCTTCTGTTAACGATTTTTGTAACTAAATTTTCAAACTTTTGTACACTATTTTTACAGTTTTGCTAATAAACGTACAGTTTACCGCATAACTCTATCGATCTTTTTTGTAGAGTTATTTAATTTTGAAAGCAGAGCTTATTAGCAGATCACCCTGTATGTCGAGTTCGTTACATAGTTTATATCATATGCAGTAGCAACAAATTTCTTAAATCATTTACTAAAACAGTTTTATCCATATTTTGATTGCATGCATTAAAAAAATTGAGTCATATTCAAAGAAGTGCTATTGCTGAAACTTGTTGCATTAAATAGAAAAATTTAAAAAAAGATTATGAAAATTTTCATAAATACATTTTATCAGAATAATTTTAAATAAATTAAGATATTTAGATATAAAGAACGATATTATTTAAAGATATTAACGAATAGTTCTATGTTTGATTTTCATTTGGTTATATAAGAACGGTTTTGAAATTATATTTAACTAGCTATTAGCCGCAACTCTGTTCGAGTGGAAATTTTGATGTATATGTACGAAAATCTATCAAATAATCTATACTTATAATACAGCTCAATGTGTGTGTGTGTGTGTGTTGGCGCTCTACAGACCAGACCGTTGGATCTACAGCTACCAAATTTGGTACATGTATACCTTGGAGGTCGGGAATGTGCACCTCGAAGCCCTTTTTTCTAATTTTTAATTAGAATTTGAATTAATTAAAATTTAAGCGAAATTTGGACGATTTTCCGCTATAACTTCCGAAAATATTATCGCACAAACATGATTTTTACATCCATTTAAAGATGAAAAAATTAGCTTTCTAATGGCATCTTTGTTTTAATGTATAACGTAAGTTTCTATTTTTAACGAATTTTTTAAAAAATATTTTAACCATGTTTTACAACAATATATTTCGGACAAAACAATAAAATTTAATCTGCACGAGCACGTCAAAGGGGAAAAATTGGGTTTTATCAGCGTGTTGCCATCCTATTGATGGAAGTTCAAATTAAAAAAAACAACTATCATTGCAAATTAAATCTAAAGAAATGCAACTTTTAGCACGTGACTGAATAAAATAAGAGAAATATAATATGTGACATTTTCTAAAATAAATAATGAACGAGCAAAGGGAAAAAATAGCTTTTATTAGCTCTGTTGAAATCATACTGACAGAAGTTCAAATTAAAAAATAAATTAACCATGACTGCAAATTTAATCGAAAAAAAAATGTAACATTCACCACGTGATTGGATGAAATTAAATCTAATATTATAATACGAGGAATGGTTGTCAAGTCGAAAATCGCCCCAGAATTAATAAACTCCGGTAAACTTGGGGGTCTGGGGTTTTTGGCCACGAGGAATCGATTGGCGCCGGTTTTGAAGTTCTACGGTCGAGCAGTTCGGAGTTACAGATAGGATATTTTCAAACTTTATTAGTTCGCCATAATGGCTACTTAAATTTTCAAGCGGTAACGTGCTGCCATCTATAGCCAATATGGCGAACTAATAAAGTTTTATGTTTATGCTGTTATAGGTTTATAATATGTTTCTTATGTATGTATATATGTTTGGTTTTTCTAAATAAATTTGTCAAAAATATTGAACTTCAACACACTTCAATCTTTACCTTTACTTTACCTTTGTATAGAATAGTTCCCTTTCCAAACTCTAACTTTGTTTAGAATAGTTTACAATGGTGCACTTTAACCGGTTATCTTTTCACCAATGGTTTCACAAATTTTCTTATGGCATGTATTGTTTTGATAAATCATAATTTAAATCCTCGAGTTAGCTTCGATACCTGCTTTCTCCGAGCGGAGCTCGGTCCCTCGCTGGTAAATATTAAATGTTATGTTTTCTAAAAAAGAAATACAAGACAAAGGTTTCTATGATCGTTTGCAACATCTATATCATTAATTTAGTAAATCAGTGTTACGTGACTTTCGAAGTTTAAGTATATCTGGCAGAGAAATTATAAAGAGAGCAAGGCACATACGTATTTAATTGAAAATTTTAGACCCCATTACTCTTGGAGAACCAGCTGGTCGCCAAAGGCGTCTAGTAACAAATAAAAAAATTTAAACCAAACCTAAAAAGGATACATTCAAAAGTGCAAACATATACGAAAAATGTATAACATAAATACTATTTCATAACAAAAACAGACAACTAACTTAAAAACAATTTATTTGCATTGTGTACACAAAATAAAACAAAACAGCAAATCATGTCCACATTTCTTTAAAATCAGGTCAAATCCAATTCATTTATGGATCGAGATGGAGATAGCTACAACAGTATTATACACGTCATTTTTAAACTTTTAATTTTAATGAAAACACATTTGTCATCACGCGTAAACACAATTGATGCCATGACAATCACGCGCAACTTTCCACGCCAGTTGGCTTAATACACATGTCTGACTTTCCTACGCCAGTTGCGGTAATGCAATGCAGATTAGAATTTTTTTCTTTCCTTTATTCTGTTTTCTTTTCATTTAAAAGTACTTCAGAATGAATCCGAAAGATCAATTCATTCACAACATTTGATTTTAAATCGATCAAACACAAAGAAAATAAACAGAATCGTTTGAATTAATCGGTGGAAATTCTTTTAAGCCTACTCTTCACTCTGTTGGGGGAAAAATCTGGAGTCGTACTTATCTTTGGCGGGATTTGGTCTCAGCTTTTGGGCGCGAAAGTTAGTTTTTAATTAATGAAAAAAGAAACACTCAATGAACCGGAATGAAAAGTAGCCAATGTTCTGTTCCTGACTCTAATCTCTCTTTGTGCTGAATTTCATCCAATTCCGTTCAGTCTTTCTGGTATGATCTAGTAACAAACATCCATGCGTCCAAACATCCAAACTTTCACATTTATATATTAGTATAGATGAATAGTATATGCAGTAATAAAATTATTGTTAAAAGGTGTTTTGATATTTCAGTAAAAACTTCTCTATATCAAAATTAAGTAACAAAATGCATTTATTATTTTCAGTTATTTTAGCAATAAGTTTGGATTCATAGTACAAACATCTATATAAATAAAAATGATTGTTTGTCTGTATGTCTCTTATGCGCTGTCGTACCGCTCATCGGATTTTTATAAAACTTTGAATATTTATTACTTGCATTTATGGGATGGTTATAGGCATAGTGAAATTACGTAATTTATAAAAATTGTGTTTGTATTTATTTACCGCATTTATTAACCAAGGATTATTGTCAAATGAACTCAACAAGGAGATATAGCATTTTTTTCACATAACCAGTTGTATGCTGGATGCTACGAGTCGGACAATCAAGAAATTAATTTGTTTCCTCTGAAGATGGAAAAATAAAAAATATATATTGCCTGTTCCTGAATAATAAAATAAAAAAGAATAGAATTAAGATTAGTTACACTTATGTCTTAAATATCATTCAATTTCAGTGAATGCATTCATTTATGATATTATTCCTAATTAAACAAGACAGACAATTTAAATTTCAAACGATATTTCCAAAATTATTTCTTCTGTAGCAGCAACGCCTCGGGAACCAGCTAGTTTTTTTTTTTCTATAAAAATGCTTATGCTGCATGTATAGATTTTTCATTTAAGTAATGCTTTATAGATTATTCATTTTAGTATGGTTTTCATTTTAAGCAAATACTTTATATTGGAAATAAAATCTTTATTATAATTGGGATTAAATGAACTGTAAAAAATTATACAGCTTTTTTTCATACAAAAGTTTTAAACAGTATTTTCAAAAGGGAATTCTTACAGTCTCGCAAATGAAGAGTAAGAAGAAACTCACAATCTGTGCCAAAGAAATAAAATGTCACGGAATTTAATAAATCATTTCTCCCGCTGTGTCATAGGAAGAGATAAGTATGATGCGATTTAAAGAGATGTTTTGAATATTATGGTGCAAATTTATCTATAGAAAATAAAAGTAATAGCTAAGAAAGAGATAATGCACATTTTAAGCGACAAAACAAGTATAAGTAAATATTTGCTTCACTGCTTAAATGTATTTTTTATTTGGTACATAATACCTATTCTACAATGGACCGCAGTGACTTAGTGATAAGGTCTGAACCCCAAGATTGGAGAACACTGGGTTTGAAACCAGCTTCAACCGAAAATAAACGAAAAATGTGAGTGTGGCGTGCAAATACAAGAATGCCGTTGTTTCTTATAGCACTTGCCATTGGACAAGCCCTTTGTTACGAAAACAGCGATTTAATCCAATAGGGAGCGAGCATCTCTTGTTTTAGTAGCGCCAACTAAGGCCAAGAATACGATTTTGCCATTCACGCATTCCTCATTTGCTTGCACAACCCCCTTTTTACACGAGGGCACATTCACACATGGAACAGGAGTAGAACAACCATGCCCGAACTGGGATTCTAGTCCAGGATGCTCAGATCACGGGAAAGATGCCTTACCCCCATCCCGGACGCCTGTATACAAGTATGTTTATACCTTTATATTATCTTATTACAGTAATTTAAGCCGATAGGGAGTGTCTATTGTTTTAACAGTGCCAAGTAGGGTCAAGAGTACGACTTTGGCACGCACACATCACTCATTCGCTTGCATAACCCCTTTTTAAAGGAGGACACATTTACATATAGAACGGAAAAAAACCATGCCCGAACTGGGACTTGAACCAAGGACGCCCAGATCACGGGGAAAGATTCTCGGCCCCTATACCAGAATATACGCATACAAGTATGTCTGTCTATACTTTTATACTATCTTGTATTTCTCTCTATGGCTCAGTGATCATTTTGCAAAGATTTCAAAAGTGATTTTGAGAAGGAAGTGTATTAGTCATTTATGATTTGCCACCTTTGTCAATGAGAATTTCTTTTGAAAGCAGGCCCAATGTTCTGAAGTTTTCAGGCATGCAGCTAAATTTGCCTATAAGTCCTGTCTTTGAAATGACAGGTAAGTTCACCGATATTCACCTAAAAACCCAGCAACATCTACTCTTATTGCTCGATCAAGAAGACCCCTTTTGTTTCACACACTCCTTCTCGGATGCCAATCGACAGTTCGTTCTCGAATTCGAAACCCCACGCGGGGCCGTGGTAGCCTGGTTGGTGGAGCGTTCGTCTCATAGTGAGTGATGTCCTCCTCTCGGCCAAAGACCGCCGTGTTGGCTCATGGCAGTGGGGGGAAATTGGCTGCAAAGTCCTGCAAGTTCCCATACCTGGGGGTACTGAAGCAGGGATGAGTCCGTCTCTGGTTGGGATCTCAATTCTGACTTGCGGACGGATGAATGAGTTCGACCGCCCCCTCAAAAGGGCTGCGTCTTGTGTGTTCGGGCCAAGTCGTCCTTTCACCTGAACGGTGCTCGTTCACAACTTCTGCCTTCATTTGTAAGAGCTAAACCTTATTCGGCTTGGTATGACCGAGTGGTATTAGATCGACCCTACCCGAAACCCTGTGCTTTTATGCATATTTCAGGATTCGTTAGTTTAGTCAAAATATTAATAAGAGGAGACATGAAAAGAGAAGATATTTACAGTTAACAATAAGGTGAATTATTGGAAATTGCAGGTGATGTGTAGCATTGTTGGAAAGAGATACTAATGACGGGTAGATGGAGAATTCCTCAGGAGCACCCGCCTAAGATTGGCTATCTCCAAGATCTTGGTTGGATGTAGAGACCTGGTTTTGGTAGTGCCCTGGACTGTTGTGGTCTGGAAACAGGTACAGCAAGTCGATCGGTATCGTCGCCGGGGTGAGTGGAGAGGAGGTGACATCAGCAGCCAATGGCGTGGCTTCCTTTCGGGAGTCAGGGATTGGTCCGTCCTTGAAGAGTGAGAAGCCCGAGAGAGTGCAGTGAAGTTGAGCTAAGTCCTCGATCTATTGTTTTAGGTTAATCCAATAGGAATTTTTTCTATTGCTAGTGGGTGTCGCGATTCATGAGAACTATGTGGCTATGGAAGGGATCAGTCTATGAGTAGTACGTTACGGGGCGTTTTAATTTTAATATTGGGGGAGTATTTATTGATTTTAGCTATTGCAACATTATCATTTTTATCCATATTATTGTAAAAATTAGTGAAGATGTCTTTTATGATTTCTTTGTAGGTTCAATACTAATGATGGGCATTGCACTCGACCAGTTATAAGACGCAGTAGGCAGCGCATGCGCAGAAATGGACTGGTTTATGATCGCCACAATAAATTCAAGCATCCCATGCTTGGCTATAAATTGCCGTTTTGGCGTCCCCGAAATTTTCTTATTCACTGGGTATCATATTAAAATAATTAACATTTATACAAAGATACAAGACAAAAGAAAAAAAATATATATCCACATACGAAAATTTGGAAATTACAGGAAAAAAAAGGCGAATAAAAAACATAACCTAGCATCAGAAAAAAAACAAATATTTTAAAAAAATGAATCAGAATGAATGAATGATAATGATCTATGATAAGTTACCAATTTTTTCCTTCCTCAAAAACAGCAAACTTTTATAAACGCATGCGCAGTAAAGGGGAAAAAATACAACGTCATACAGTTGTCCCGTTGGGACAAGTATTTGCCATTGACCGAATAATATTTTTCAGCCTTTCTACGCATGCGCTGCTTGCTGACCGTTTTATAACTGGTTTGGTGTAAACCCTGCATAATTCACAATAAAATACTTCAGAGCAAATTTTATTCATAGCAAAGGACTTGAATTACGATGAATAAAGCGACGATTACAAGTCTTACAATTTAGTTGCTCATTTTTAAAAAAAAGAATAACCTTCATATTAAAATACTTTTTTTTAAATTTGTTATTGGATTTTTAATATTAGTTTGGATTTACAACGAAGAGACAATCTCGGAAACACCTTTAATTATAATACATAAAATATCTTTCATGCCCTCTTAAAAAAGTCTCTTGCCACTTGAATTAACCAATAAGCAATCAATACACAGTTTCGAGATAGAATCAAATAGTATACTGTCAGAAATAACACAACACTCATATACACATAGGGAAAAAAATCGAATGTTAAATTATCTAATGGGGAGGAACTCAAGGCCAAATATTGACAAAGAATTATGCAAATCGTTCATTCTTCTACATCTCACGCCTAAGCATGGTAGAATCAGCGAAAAGGAACAGTCTTGGACTAATGAAACGGGCAATATTATGCCAAATAATAATATGTTAGTTTGTATTGAACGTTTTGCTTATATCCCATACCGAATTCTCAATTGCAGTCAAATTAAAAAAAATAATTTAAACAACCTTCTACCGCTGAATGCATTGTGTGAAATTCAGACAATGAACAAATGCAAAAGGTAATCTGCAAACCACAGAATTCCATCGTGCATATAAGTAAATATAAATTTCAGAAAAAAGTTTTGGTAATGTTTATATTTTGGTGACTTGATTATATTTGGCTTGGTTCTGATTTTGTGATTCTCATCCACATCTACGTTATTTTATAAACCTTGATATAAAGAATTTTGATATTTTATAAAATATTCGAATTTTAGTCATGATGGACAATAATAAATATTAAATAAAAACCCCTCTTTTTAATTCAAAATTAAGAAGAGGAGAGGTCAAGAGTTTATAATTAAAAAATGCAAAATAAAAAGGAAATATCTATTGATATGTAAAAAAAATATAACTTTGAAGTCGGTAAGATACAATGTGTAATAATGTACTATTAAAAATTAACAAATTTACAAAGACTATCAAAAGATTACAGAGACTATCAATAAACTTGTTGCTGATTCGTTGTTCTTTGTGATATGCAATAAAATTAGTACAGTAAATTAAATAAAAACCTTAAAATATTTTAACCCATTCCTATTAATGTGTTAGTTCTATACTAGTGGGCTAGAAGGTTAAATTTCACACACCAACCAAAAGAAATGATTATCATAAATTGCATAATTGCAATTTTTTTTTTGGCAATTTCTTATAAAAATATTGTCAATGATATTAATAAGTAAATAAATGATGAAATTAAATAAAAAATGAAAATATATTTGCGCAAAATATTTTATGTGTAACAATAGGCGCAAGAAGCCTTCATTAAATTAGAATATAATATGTCAATAAAAATTTGAAAAAGCCCAAATAAACATCAAATAAAATAAAATAAATAGTAAAATAAATATCTACAATTTTTAGAATCAGTATTTAAAGTGCAGTAAATTACTTCGCTTTTAAAAGAAACGATTAGATATTGGCAATCGTTTTCTTCAAAATATACTTGATACATATCAAATATCTCAATTAACATAAATATATCAAGTTTCTGTGTTATATTTTGACTTATTTGTAAAATGTTTAGTATTTCGACAAAAAAGTGATAAATTTTCTTTTAAACTTTGAAAAATTGATTAAAAATTACAAAAAAAGCCGTTTGGAAATGGATCATTAAAAAACTGTTTTTTTTTTTTTAATTTAAAAATAGTGTTAAAAGGATTTTTCGTCAAATCTACTTTTTAAAATTTAGGTGGTAAAATACTAAAAAATTACAATATTCCTTCCATATTATCTCCATCTTAGAGAAACTTTGAAAAAATTTTCATATTATAAATTATTCATTGAGGTGTTAGGAAAGCTTGTTTTTCAAATTTTGTTCGATTCCATCAGAAGCTACGCAATTGTATGATATTCAAACAAACAAGTCAATTTCATATTTATAGACTGCTACTCCTTTTTTTGATTTTGTTTAATTTTTAACACAGTAAAGATTATAATTTAACATATAATTTGAATATATTCAAAATCATTCCATAATCAAAGCAAAGCGAATAATTCAACCTAGAGTAACCAAATATCTCATATATATTTACTTTTTGTGTAACAGGTGGTCAGTAACACATGATTTTTACAAAATTTTAATTAGATATTTAAATAAAAAATCAGTCTTAGTAATTTTTAAAAATTAACTTTTTTCTCTATTACTTCAGACTATATTATTGCACAAATACCATCTTTATATCATTTCCAAATTCAAGAAATAAGATTTCCAATTTAATTCAACTCTTCACTTTAATTTTTTTTATTTCAATATTTTTTACAATTTCAGCATTTTTGAAACTATATTTATATACATCCCTGCCTTACAATTATATCAAATGCATTTTGGTGCTCACGTTATAGTTGCTGTATGATTAAAAATAAAATTTAGAAACAAAGTATTGATAGATAAATCAAAACTAAAAGATAATCTAAAATATATATACTAAAAATTATATATATATATATATACTAAAAATATACTAATATTGTATTCGCATACTTAAAATTAATAATAAAATATTTGTATGTACTAATATTATATTAGTAATTATATATACTAATACTAAAAATTATATATACATATATACTAACAATTACTGTCTCCATTTTAAAAAAAATTCACCAATGAGATATTGATCTCAGTACAAATAAAATCTCTTTTACGAATAGGAAAAATTCAAATCTAGGCTTAAAGTCAACGTACTTGTTGCTCAGCTTCGTAAAGAACTTATGATTCGAATTCTTTTTAAATTCACAAATGTATACATTACCAAAAAAATGTATACAAAATGTATACATTTTAAACCAACCATAGGAATTTTACTGATAATAACTCTTTTAAAATATCATTGTCCTCTTCCGTTGGTACAAATTATATTTAAAAAAATAAATAAAAAGAGGAACTAAACCATGACATGACATTTTTATAAATCGTATGCGTAGTTCAATCAAATTTGATTTAAAAGTAAAATCAGTTCATTTCACAAAAAGTTATATTAAAAATTAATTTTTCGTCATCTATAAAGAAAAGAAGGATATATTGAAATTTTTTTTTTCATTTGGATTTAATAGCGTTTATAAAATGAAAGTTAGTTTATAGTTGATTTACATTTTAGTAAATAAATGCAGTTTTTTAATATTTCTAAATATTTAACAAAAGGTATAAACTAGTTACATTTTCAATCCGTCGTTCAGTTTAATTTATTTATAAATTATGATGAAATATATTTTAATATGCTTTTAATAATTATAGACGTTAGTATTGCTGTTATTCGTATAAGTATAAGCAAATGTTAAATAAAATTAAGAATAATGAAAATAATTCAGTGTCCTTATAGTCTCCATTTTCGCATTGTTCTTGCATTTGGATGCATTAATATTCTCAAGAAAATTAAAAACTAACTTAACAAAATTTTACTATTATAAATATCATTGTATATTATATGTACTTAAAAAGAAGAAAGAACAAGTTTTAATTGGTAATAATCCATAATATACATAATTCAAATAAAATAGTTGCTTATTTAAAAAAAAATTAAAGCGATTGCACTCGTGCAACTTTAGCCGGTAATTAATATTTCTATAATTGAATAGAGAATTAATTTTTTAAAAATGTTTCAAAGATCGAACGTTAGTATTGCTATTAATCGTATAAATATAAGCAAACGATAAATAAAATTAAGAATGGCGAAATAATTCAACGTTCTTACTATCTTCATTTACGCATTGTTCTTGTATTTAGATGCATTAATATTCTTATAAATTAATTTAACAAAATTTTACTGTTATAAATATTATTGTATATTTTATGTACTTATAAACTAGTTACATTTTGAATCGATGGTTTATTCTAATTTATTTATAAATTGTAATGAAATGTGATAGACGTTAGTATTGCTATAATTCGTATAAATATAAAGAAACGATAGATAAAATTAAGAATAGCGAAATAATTCAGTGTCCTTATAGTCTTCATTTACGCATTGTTCTTGTATTAAGATACATTAATATTCTTAAGAAAATCATAAACTAACAAAATTTTACCATTATAAATATCAGTGTATATTTTAAGTACTTATAAAGAATAAGTTTAAACTGGTAATACTTTATAATACACATAATTCAAATAAAATAGTTATTTGTTTAAAAAAAATTAAAGTGATCTCAATCATGCAACTTTAGACGGTAATTAATATTTTTATAATTAAATAGATAATTTTAATATTTTTTTTTAATCTTTCGAATGTCGAACGTTAGTATTGCCATTATTCGTATAAATATAAGCAAACGATAAATAAAATTCAGAATATCGAAATAATTCAATGTTCTTACTATCTTCATTTACGCATAGTTCTTGTATTTAGATGCATTAATATTCTTATAAACTAATTTAATAAAATTTTACTGTTATAAATATTATTGTATATTTTATGTATAAGTTTCAAATGTTAATAATTCATAATATATATAATTGAAACTTACTTATTAAAAAATTAAAGCGATCCCAATCATGCAACCTTAATATTTCTATAATCAAATAGAGAATTTTAATTTTTTTTTTCTTTCGAATGTCGAACGCGTCGAACCAGCAAACCAATTTATCTGCAAAAGCGGCTACTTCCTCCCGGATCCGGCTAAAAATGCCCCTCTTCCCCCGCGCAGGGGAAATTGATCGGAAGATACATTTTCCCGGACTCCGGGCTGTCCTGCAAACACAAACATGACCTTGGTGTCAGGCAAAACGGGACTCACCTTCTAATTTCTCCCGGGGTCAAGGTCAGTGTCAAGCTGGGCTTCGCAAAGTTGACGGGAAAAATCAGTCTACAGGAGTTGGAGAGACTGAACCTGACAGTCCGGCAGAAACGCCATGTTTGTTTGATGCCGAGTGATAACGCTAGATGGCGCTGGCGGTGACAGCTCCCTTTCTCCCGGGATCCTGACACCTGATTGGTTGACGGGCGAGAGTGCCAGGTGAGTCTTTTGAATTTTTCCCACTCCAGGGCCATTATTGGAAATGGAGAGCATTATTAATGTTAGAAGAATGAATTTTTACAGCTTTATTAATTGTGGTTTTGCAATTGTTTGAGCAACCATTGCAACACAAATGAGTTAATGATTGGACCAGATGTTACGGTTATGGTTGGCGTTATTTAAATCCCAACTGTTTGATCGAAATAATAAACTTCAAAAACAAGTGATAAAAGTTATGCTTTTAATATGCACTCGTAATAATTCAACTATTAATATATTTATTAATTAAGGTATCCTACTACGTCTGAAGGATAATTTTCGAAAAATTGGATTTAAGAAAAACCTATGTATAATTTTTAGATGTATTATAAATTATAAACACAATAAACATAAAAAAAATATTTTAATGTAATATATTTTGAGAAATAGAAAAATGTGTAGTAAATTTTAATAAAATTAAACTAAAATGGCTAACAATCTAAACAAAATTGTATTGCAGCAATCCTATTTTTCTTAGCACACAAGTTATAAATACAATAAATACAAAAACGTTCTTTAAAAATATAATATAATTTGAAAAATAGGAAAATTTATAGTAAATTTTAATGAAATTTAACCAAAACCTTTAACACTCTACAAAAAATGGTAACGCAGCAATCCTACTTTTCTTTATACACGAGTTATAAAATACAATGATGAATAAAACGAACCAAAGTCTAAGACACATTTTGAAATGCAAAGAAGTTATGGGTAAAAATATAAGAATATTTGTATTTAGTCCATAAATTTCCTACTTAATTTTTCTAAAAACACCTATTAATGAAAAAGTATTTCACCAACAATACAATTTTGGTTTATTTCATTGTCCATATTATTTAAAAGGAACACTGAAATTTTTATGCAAATACTTCTATTAGATTTTGATACATGTTATCGATGGAGAATTTATATGTTAACTAATGTCCTGAGAAAATTGAAGTTAAAGACAAGACCCTTTTCTATAATCTCCAAACTTTCCACATATTTGTGGAGGGTGCTAATCTGTAATTTGACGTTTGATTCCTACAAATATTGGAAATGTTTTAGCTTTGTCGGCTTCAGCACAGTTCATACTGTTACGAGTTTGTGGTGTTACTTCCCAGCAAAATTATATTCCGTCACCGGAAAGATTGATTTACAGCAGAGGTGTCCTAACTTTTCTTGGCACGGGCCGGATCGAAATTAGATCCATATTATACGAGCCACATGTATATACAAATTGAAAAATATCATTATGAGTAAAGTAGCATTAAATAATATTAATTAGTACTATTTTATTGTAACTTGGAAATATAAAATACTAAAACAAAGTATAATGATATAATTATTTTATATAAATTGAAATATTTTCATGCAACTTCCAATGCGAATGATGAAACTGTTCCGGGCGGCAAAAGTTCTAGATACGCTACTGTGCGCGTGCAATAATTCCATGAAAAGGTTATCGAAATCAAAACGATATTTGTTTATTTATACTTAAGTGCATCTTTAAGCGAACTACTCAAAATTGCTGATGCTTTATTTACAACAAAACAATAAGACTCTGCTTATCGTCAAAATTCACATGCGTATAAAATTTCTTTTATGTTTGAGTTACCGAAATATATTTTTTTATTTAGTCTTATAACTTAACAGCTCGATATATATTTTTGTTTGGTTAAGTACAGCAACTCCGTTTTGTTGGCCACGTAGTTTTTCGATATACCTTTATGAAAATGAAAAGGTTTGGGCGAAAACATCATTATGTTTTAAAACTCTCCGCGGGCCGGATAAAATCACTTGGCGGGCCGGGTTTGGCCCACGGCCGTAGTTTCGACACCTCTGATTTACAGTATTCTATACTGGCTGCTTCGGATGCTCTTAGAAATTATCCCAGAGCTTGGCGACAATTTGAAGACTTTGGCAACGAATTTGGCAACTTTGGCGACAAAATGGATCGTTCTCGAAACTTTGAGAATTTTCCCGATTCGTCCATTAGGAACCGAGATACGTCCAGAAACGCCCTGATGGGTCGAGACATTCCTAGATCCGCCTCCTGGAACTATATAAGGATGGTAGTTTCAAGCTTCGGGTTCAGTAGTCGGAATCGATATTAGATAACGAGTCATCCAGAGGAGAAGACAAGAAGCGGCGGAGCCAAGCAAGTGCTGAATTGAGCCGTGTGCCTTGTAGTCTGTTGAGAAAGTAGCGTCGAGTACTATAACCAGTGTTGTGAATATCGTAACTACTTGTGAGCTACCGTCGTTATTGTGTGTTGCAGTGTGTTCGTCTAAATCAGAGGTGTCCAAACTACGGCCCGCGGGCCAAACCCGGCCCGCCAAGTGATTTTATACGGCCCGCTGAGAGTTTTAAAACATAATGATGTTTCCGCCCAAACCTTTTCATTTACATAAAGGTATATCGAAAAACTACGAGGCCAAAAAAACGGAGTTGTTGTACTTGACCAAATACAAATGTCTATGGCGCTGTTAAGTTATAAGACAATAAAAAATATATATTACGGTAACTCAAACATAAAAGAAATTTTATACGCATGTGAATTTTGACGATAAGCAGAGTCTTATTGCTTTGTTGTAAATAAAGCATCAGCAATTTCCAATTGCATTTGCAGTAAAGAGAATCGTCGATTTAAAAGAAAAATTACAAAAGCGATTTTCTGATTTGGACATGAATTCAAAAGAAATTCGGCTGTTCCAAAATCCATCTGATTGCAACGTTGCTGAAATTTCAAGCCAGCTTCAAATAGAAATGATTGATCTTCAAGCAAACGAACAAATCAAGGACAAATACAAGGAAGGAAACTTAATAGCTCTTTATAAATATTTGGATACAAAAAAGTTTCCAAATTTGAAGAAATTTGCTCGTAAATTCATTTCAATGTTTGGGACTACTTACGTGTGCGAACAAACTTTTTCTCGAATGAAGTATCTCAAATCAAAATATAGAGCAAATTTATCTGATGATCATTTGCAATCATTGCTTATGATTGGTGTAACAAATTTTGATCCCAGCTATAAAGACAGTCTTCAACAACAACAAAAAAAAAACAGTTTCATCATCCGCATTAGAAGTTGCATGAAAATATTTCAATTAATATAAAAAAATTATATAATTATACTTTGTTTAGTATTTTGTATTTTCAAGTTACAATAAAATAGTATTAATTAATAGTATTCAATGCTACTTTACTCATAATGATATTTTTAAATTTGTATATACATGTGGCCCGAATAACATGGATCTAATTTCGATCCGGCCCGTGCCGCGAAAAGTTTGGACACCTCTGGTCTAAATATTTGTCGTCTGTGTACTGTCCTGTTTTCGTCCTGTAAACAAACGTCGTCTGTTTTGTGTCGTCTACTGAAGGACTGGTCGTTGTGAGTGCACCCCGTTCACAGCCACTATACAAGTAAACGAACTTGACGGATTAGTATAAGGATAGGAAATCCGTAACAATGCTTTTCTTTACGTCACAGAATATCCCTGAGCTTGGTGTTATGCCTCGGATTTGCTGTCAGTTGAATGGATATAAGTGGGTAGATTTATTAAGTAGAAACAAGAGCTAAAATTAACATAAAATAACTACGGGCCGCGGTGGCCTGGTGGTAAGGTCTCGGCTTTGGAACCGGAGGGTTTCAGGTTCGTGACTCGATTCCACCGAAGAACCGTCGTGTGAGGGGGTCTCTTGCACGTTAAATCTGTCAGGCCAAACGTCCTCCCGCTGGTGTGGAGAGGAAGGTGCCCCTTCAGGTGTCGTCCTCGCCATCTGTCTATTGTTCAAAATGACGTGGTCCGTCCCAAAATAGCCCTCGTGTTGCTTTAAACGGGAAGTTAATATAACTAAACTAAACTAAACATAAAATAACTACAGAGCAACTATACAATAATGGGGAGAACTAGTGCTTGGTGGAAATATGAATGAAATTCAATATTTTTTCATGGGGGAAGGACTTAATTGAGGAAGGAGACAAAAATTTATTCTGGACTTTTGTCTGGGGAAATCAAATCTTCGCGATTGGGCAGAAAAGTTATTAAAGTTTTGAGAAAAGTGAAGTTAAAGACAAATTTTAGCTCAAAAAATATACTTTGTTTGAAATTCCCCTGGATGATAGATCAAGCCTTCTTTTTCCTAGAACAGATAAACTGTTTTGAAAAGAGGAAAGTCTATACTACAAAACGTAACAACTAAAAAAATTGCCAATGTGGTCGATAACCAGTGCTTTTAACGTAATCGGATACCTTAAAAAGAATACACTTTCTTCTGCTTTCTTAT
>JAPMOQ010051303.1:0-10857 GCA_026543055.1 Argiope trifasciata
CACCTGACGTAATAAGAAACATTACATCAGAATGATATAACTTCACTGTAACCATTTTCTCCCGCCTTTTAAGTTACCTAACACTAAAATGACAAGACCCAACAGATGATGGGATTTGAGTAGCCTTGGCACGATAAAACCCGGTCATCGAAAGCTAAAGAACGAAAAGTAGAACTTACACGTTTTTGTTCGAAGGATGACCTGGACTATGTAAAAAAAAAAGAATATTCGCGTAATATGTGGTTATTACATGTTTTTTTGAGATAGAGGTCACTTCTAACGTAATATTACGGCACTAGCTATTAAGCGGCAAAAAAATGTCAACATAGCAAAATTGAAAGTTGTGTGAAATGGGTTTTTGTTTAATAAGCGATGACAGTATAATTAAATTGGACATTAACAGGAACTGAAAGGGGAGAAAGGAAAGTTTAACTGAAAAGAAATTTTTTGAAGGTATTGGCAATGTAGATAATAATATATCCACAAATGATTTCAATCATAATGAATAGCTGAAATACCATTCACTGAAACTGAAATCCAATAAATATTGCATATTTGGTTAGAAATAAAATCGAATTAGATAGGAATTATTATAGGTTTAATTTTAAATTAAATAATACGGTTTGATTTTAAATTAAATATTACTGCTAAATTTTAAAATAAATTAAATATATAAAAGAACCTTTGCTATAATTTCTTAAAAATGCTTTGAGTGCTACATTATTATTTTGGAACTTCTGATATTTCTTAATAATATCAAAAGGCTCAAAAATGCTATTAAGAAATGATTTCAATTTTTTAACAATGACCTGGCCATGTAGTCCTCTATTATTTGACCCGTAAAAGCAAATAGAAAACAAACTTATAAACCAAACTCCAAACAATCCCGATTTTGATATGAAAACACAAACAAAAAAATCGTTTTTTTAAAATATGGACGCATGCGTCATCTGATTGTCTCGTGATTGTTTCAAACCAGTTTAAATTAGTTACTCACTTAAATTAATTAAGACAATGCGTGAGAACTCAGAGAATGAATAATTTTGAAATCAAATTTTAACTTTCATTGGATATAAATCGCCTAATGAGACAAGCTTCTGCATTATTTTCTGAAAACTCTAAAACCGAAAAATTGATGAAATCGCTAATTTATTGCTTAACTGTTTTTGAGGCTTCAAAGAGCTAAAAAAAGCAACATCATGTTCTCACATGATAACAATATTTTTTTATGAATTGGAAGTTAAAGTTAGTTATTAGTTTCGCTATAAATTTCAAGTCTGTGCATGATTTTTTTCACCTTATCACTTTTTTGATAAAAATCTTTGGTATGAATCTAACATTTTTTTATTGAATTTGGCGATTGATTCCTGATATGTAGTTAATAAAACAAATACAGAAAATATAATATGTAATTTTAACGTTTTTTCCAGCCAATTAAAACTAAAATTCGACATGGAACCACAATCGTAGCCACAAGATGTTATATAAAGTTTCCTTTATTTCAGGCATTGCCTTTTTTCAGCAATTGCCTATACATGCAAGAGAAAGTGCAGACCAACAGATAGTGGTAAAATCCTATTTTAGCCCACCTCTGGCGACTTTTTCAAAATCTCGCCAATTTTTCAAAATCTTGCCAAATCGAAAGTATTTGAATTAAAAGGTTAAGAAAAAGGAATTCTTACCTTTCGCCAAAAAATTCTTATTATTCGCCAAAGGTGGGCTAAAATGAGATCGACCCAAAATCTACCTTTAGTATGTGGGCTGTACATGATTGGTTCACATAAAACTGAATTACAGGACAAATAGAGAAATTCCATTCAAAATAGGAGCAAATGAACTCAAATCTGGGTTGTCCTAGTTATATCTGTAGCGCTGTTATGTGGAACTCATTGAGATCGGTTATTAATATAGATGATCTTTCCGGAATGACAATTTCAGATTATATTTCAAATTTAAATAAGCGAAACTAAGTCTAGTCGCTATATTTTTATTCCATTAAAAACGCTACTACTGTTGCCACTTTTTAAAAGGACAACTTATAAAAAACAAAGATTATAAAATAGAAATGTAGCTGCTACATATCAAAATATTTGAACATTTTATCAATAAGATCACGAGATGAATATAACTTCTACTTTACCTGAATTTTTTTTTATTTTTAGCAATGTAGTAGACTTTATAATCTAACTACAATAACAACTATTGATATTTATAGACAGATTTTATCTACAAACATCAGCATCGTGGCGATTCATGCATTTATAGCAGTTCATCAAATATTTTAATAAAATTTCTTTATATTTTATTGTTTGAGGTCACCTGTGGTTTTATAATATAATTTTGAACCAAAATCGTTTGATATCCATTAATAGCCATTCAACAGCACATCTTCAGCTTGATTTGATATTCAATTTAAAGTACACATGACTATTCTCGAGTGATTTTTCTATTTTCTATCTAATGCTTTTCGAAATCCCTTTTATTGCTTGGTGATCTGAAAATAATACCGTACAGAGGTCAAAGCTCCGGAACCAGTTTTTTTTTGCTTTAGCTTGTAGCTAAAGTTATGTGTAAAAAAATCGATTTCGAAAAAAAATCAATAATTTTCTTATAAATAAAATCTATTTTTTCAAAAATTTTCTAACAAATAAAACCTATCTTATCAATAATTTATTTATAAATGAAATCTATCTGCAAAACACTAATGTAAATTGATTTCTGAGGATGTAAATATGGCATTCTGAAATTTTCGAAGGGATTAATCACACAGATGACCAACATCTAGCCGAAGGGAAATAGCTGATTCTTACATGAATAATAATCACTGAATTATGGGACAGCCTTCACTGCATTACTGGTGAGAACTATGGTTTAATCCTAATCTCTTCAGAGCTAAATTTTTTTTTAAATGAATAAAAAAAATTCAAGATTTTTTGCCTTTGAAAACATTTACCTTTCCACTTGCTACGTCTCAGTAGCTCATGGAAAAACTTGTTTGTTGATCAAATAATTTTATATCCCATAATTTTAAGGTACACATATATGTGTACCTTATTTTTCTGGTTATTTAATTTTTTAGTTATTTAATAGTTATACCTTTTCTATTTTAAGGCCTTATAAATGAAAAAGTACAAAATTTATTCTATTAATAATTCATTTAATCTTATTTTGGATAAAATTTCAAAAAAATTATTATTACATAAGTAGATACTGCATTTTGAGCACTTCCTAGATTTGCATCTTGGAGCATTTTTATTGTCCATGTAGATGGCATGACATATCAAGTCTTATTTCTTTTAATGGGATAAGGACAATTTGTATTGCTCTTTTGGGGGTGTTTTCATCTGATGGCGGTGATGAAAACTCCAATAGTCTTTTAGTTACATTTCCATCATTTGATGACCGTCTAGTGATTTGTTTCCACCCAAATATTTGCTCGTTCTTGGTTATGAAGAGAATTCCCTTATATTTCAACAGAGACCGCATTATATGAATTCGAAATTACTATTGATTAATATAGAAATTTAGTGGTTGAATTAATATTTGAAAAAGAAACGGTATTAAAGTCAAGTTTCATCCGCTACAAGTTTTAAAAAATTTATTTGAACTCGAGTGGATGAATAAAAAGTATTTTATTAACGATTGGAAATTTGAACAAGATATGTAAATCTATATATATAGGGAGAGTGTGAACTAATAGTGGGAATTGAAAACAGAATTTTAATTTTATAACTGTTAATATAGAATGGCAGAAAAATTCAGAAGGTTAGTCAAAATTGCCTATATAACAATAATTCCCATATGTTTATTTCAAGAGCATTCTGATAATTTAACTTAAAGCATTCAACTTTTTTGAATACGCCTGTTGTTTAATTTCAATCACTATTAAAATGGAAATGAAGAAAAGTAGTAGTGAATAAATATTTATCGTGGTAACAAGAACATTTTTTGAATGTATTAATATTTTAAATGAAAATATTTTTGTTTCATTAAGTAACTGAAGATAAATAATATATATTTTAAAGAAATATTTTTTTATTTAATTTTTGTATGCAATATAATAATTTAATTTGTTTTGTGTCAAAACAAATTATTGTTAGTGTATTAAAAATCAAATAATTTAATTTTGTTTGTAATTAACTTGTCAGATAATTATCGTTTGCTGAAAATATTATTGTCTGTATTGCATCAATTGAAATTTATTTTTAGAAGCACATCTTATTTATTTATGGTGTGACACGTTTATTGAAAGAGTATTAAACATCATATTTCAAATTTTTTATACTACAAGAGAAAAGTTGATTCTTAAAGAAAGTATGGTTGAAAATGCTTATTTCCAAAAGCGTTAATAAGAAAATCCAAAATGTTTTGAATATATAAATATATATTTGCATTATAGAATGGGTTATAACACTATATTCTCAGGCGTTTTATCAAAAACGTATCATTATTAGATAAACAACTCTTTATACTGAAAATCTTGAAAAAACAACGCCCTATCCTTTGATTAAATTCTGCTCATAAAAATTCAAAACCTTACACAAAAAACTAATTTACGCATTTAGTAGTACACCAAGATTGCGTCTTGACCTAAATTTGATTGGAAGACTTAAGATAAATCTCGAAACGAAACGTCTAAAGAAGTAGGTCATTCTGTGGCTAATTCACATCTTGAGTTTAGTTGTCTATGTAATTTCCAAAGCTCTAAAATTCTTGATAAGAATTGAATGGTGTAAAAATACCAACATACCTCTCTCGGATGGACCATTAGTTCTTGACATGGGCGATTGTTTGACTTCGCTTCATTTGTATTTACGTTCTCTGCAAACGATTTGTTCCATTTTGTAGTCATGAAATAAATTCAATATAATAAGATGGCGGAGATGAATGCTCTATTGTATTGTCATCAATTTATAAGAAAAATATAGATATCCTAAATTTAGCAAGAGTTTCTTTGCTGTAAATAGTTTCTAATGTATGAACGATAAGCCTTTCTAAGTTCTTTATTCCTTTTATTAATTATTCTACTTTTATTAAATGGCTGCCTTTTTGAAGTTTATTTTATGATCATGAATTAATTCAATTTTCATTATATTCATTTCATTGTATCTTAAAAGAAAAATAAAAAGTAAAAAATCATAAAAAAATAATGTAAATAACGTGCAAAAAATCAAAAAAAGGGTTGTTGCAACACAAGAATATATTGTTTCGTAGCTTTGTTAAAATAGAGTGGGGTTTTTTTTGACTATTTAATAGACCGTTAGATAAACTAAAAATTAAATTCAAATATTCTTGCTTTCCAATTTTTCTTTTCACTATTTAGTGTTTTAAGAAAATAAAGCTTAATCATAATAACTGCAATTAAGCTTATCTAAAGGCTGAAACATCTAATAACATTAATTAATTATTTTTATTAAACTAATTAGAATTTAGCAATCAGATGGCAGTGTCATTTTTAAATTTTAATTTTGACATTGCTAACACCTGTTCATTTGTTCTGCTTGCCTACCATAATAAATAAATCATACGACTGAAATAAATCATAAAATAAATCATACGACTGAATTGATAAAATTTATAACGCCCCTTTTTTTGGGGGGGGGGGGTGAGGAAGTCATGTTTTTTTTACTTTCAGTACTTTTATATACTTTTTTATTCAATTTTTCTTCACTTCCCCTCTCTTCCATTAAACACATTCCACTTTAAAATAATAGTTTGTCCCATAAGTTTCTTTACTACTTCTAATATCAAATGATAATGAACAATTTATTTTGTTATTTAAGAACCCGTTTGCACTATTATTTTCTTCCATTTTTCAGGAAATCTCATTATGCCTTATTTCCTAAATTGTTGTGTTTTAGACAAGAAATAATCCTCGATGTGCGCTTTTATTACCCTGATGGATTTAAAGCGCTTATCTGTAAGAGATTATTTTAAGAACAGGAAGAAGTAATAATCAGATGGAACGAGATCTGTAGAGTGTGCAGGCCATGATAAAACCTCCCAATCAAACGATAAGAGTTTCTCTCTTATGATTAATTCAATCTATGGTCTCGAGTTGTCATGATGAATAACATCGCATCATCGGTTCATTAATCCTGGCCTTTCTATGCCTATATATACTTTCAATTGATCCAACTGATGACAACATTTCGTAGAATTTAAGAATTCATCTTAAGGAAAGAGCTAGTTGAGAATTACGCCTTTCGAATCTTACCAAATGGACAAAAGAACTTTTTGGGGTGTAGTACAGTCTTGTATGGAGTAGAGCATTGGTATGACTGAAACTGATGACATAGACAGCTAATAAAGTCTGCATGTTTTCATAAAAAGAGCCAGGTAAGGCCATTCATAGCGCAATGAGAGAGAAAACTTTTGTGACACCCTAATCAGTAGAAAATGTTATGACTGTTTATTTATATTTCAGTAAGACTATAAATAAAATTTGATAAAAAAAAGGTAATTCGTTCACTAAGACTGCAGGATGCAATGAGAATTATTTTAAAATTTTGTTATTTTAGGCCTTTTTAGTCATTCTATATTGATAGTTTAAAGAACAAATGGATGAATACAAAAATACGAACCAAGAAAGAAATCATAAAATAATTTAAGGAAGTTGAAAACGAAAATATGTTGAAGATAATGTTGGAAAATATATTGTTGTTGATTGTCCCCCTTGGATTGAACTCCAATTCAAACCAAGTCCAAGAGATCGGGGAAAGAGGGGTGCGGTAGCTTCTAAGGGTAAGGACCCTTGAGCACCCGTGGACAGAAGTTTGACTTTAGCTCACACTCACTCGCTTGCGTAACCCTTTTTTACGGGAGGAAGGGGTCTCTTTCATACTCTCACAAACAAAGTACAGGGTAAAGAACAACCATGTTTGAACCAGAACTCGAGCCTGGAGGGCCAGTTAAGCCGAGGTTACACGACCGGCCGCTTCACAGATTTGGTCATAAATCAGACCTCCGACCCACTGAGGGACCACACACACCCATAGCCACGAGGATGCGTTTTCCTTCGACCCCTCTTGCGGTTTTCCGGACTCTTTGATGCCTGGGAAGTTTACCGAAAAATTGTCGGTAGAGTCGACGGGCCTCAGAGAAGACCAGAAAACTGCCAAAGGGGTTAAAGGACAGCACGTGGCTTGTCTGCAGACGGGTACAGGCCATGTAACCTCGGCTTGGGACGCTCAAATCAGGGCCAGGATATCACCTGCCCCGAAAAAAAAAAGTTGAGAAGGCAAACACGTAAGATTCCTCCCATAGAGTTTGGCGACCGCTGGGCAGCATTGGGTGCAAACAGTATTTGGAGCACTGCCAAATATGTTATATTTAATTTTTATTCGTTCAATATTCAAGGCTTGCCTTTGCTTTCTTCATTTGTTTATCATCGCTTTTTATTCATTTGTTGACATAAAAAATTTTGCTTTTAACATTAAAGTCACTGCTTAAGAAATTCGAAATTTCCATAGAAAAATATGCCATTGTAAAAAGGAAGAAAAAAAAAAAAGACGAAAAACAGGAGGACACTGTCAGACAGATTTCCTGTCAAAAAGACAGGGAGCGTTTCCACGAATGCCATCGATTCACTTCGCAGATCAGTCACGCGAAGGTATTAAAGAAAGGAAAAACCGAAACGCTCTTGCCTTTCAGGAAATTGGATAGTTAAGTGATATAGAAGACAACCACGCACACCAACTGCAGGAAGTGTTGATTATCAGATGGCTACTCACTGCTCTGGAGAACTCCGAAATTGGGCTCACTGTCTTCTGCGAAGTTTTTGATTTTTTCCTATAGAAAATAGAAAAGTAATGTGTGTGTGTTTGAGTGCAAATATATTTTAGCGTTTGGATGGTAGAGAAGAAAAATACATTTCAAATTCAACCCATAATCTTAATTTTCCTCATGTTAACTTCGTTGTAAAATATTCTCTTATTTCTTGATTCAATTCTTTCTCTTTTTATTTAAATAATCCTACAAGAGCTTTAGAAAACTGTAAATTCAGTATGTTCACACGCTCTGGGTAAAGGGATAAAAATCCTTTATTATCACATTTTTTAAAAAAATTACTTGCATCTCATTTTTCTAAATCCAAAAATAGCAAGAAAATCCTTGTAAAACATCTCATAATAAAAACTACTGAAGAAAAAATTTCGGTCTCTTTCACTCGTCTGCTGTTGATCTCGATATACACTGACGAATCTTTCATTATCGTGTCTTGTACAAATTATGCCCTCCGGGATGGAATAAATCAAAGTTTTAAAATTTCAAAAGTGTTTTTTATTTGGCCATGCATTTGCTAAAATATTTTTATGCACACACACACAAACACACACACACACATATATATATATATATATACCGGGTGGCCAGAAATAAAACACCCCTACTCTGACCTCCCTGGATATCGAACTACTCAGTGTAAAGGCTTGAAAATTTGTGGACATACTATTCAAAAAATGGGGAAACGGATTTCACGAAAAAAAAATTTAGTTCCAGAAATCACCGATAGGTGGCGCTGTACCACTGGACGTATGCTGAAAAGACACAAAAACACGTTTTAAACACATTTTATTTGAAAGTACCAAGCATACATGAAACAAGGACGTTATCGATGCAGGGAATGCTGCTCAATATGGTTCCCTTCCTGAAGATGTAAAATGTGAAGTCTGTGGACAGCTTGTTCAACTGCGGATCGTAACTGGTCATCTGAGATGCTTCTCACATGCAGACTGATACTCTCTTTCAAATCTGCCAAGGTTATCAGACGTTCTCGATAAACAAGGTTTTTTAAGTGTCCCCAAAGCCAAAAATCACACGGATTAAGATCCGGTGAACGAGATGGCCAAGTTGTCGGAAACGCGCGACTGATTATTCTGTCAGTGGTGAAATGTTGGCGAAGAAACTGTTGCACAGGGAGTCCAATGTGTGGAGGTGCTCCATCTTGCATAAAAGTAATGGTGTCAAGGCATTGGCGCTGCTGCAAATGGGGTACAACAAATGTTTCGAGCATCCTTTTGTACCTGTTGGCCGTCACGGTACATGTCTCAAGGCCATTGGAAGTAACCTCTTCGAAAAAGAACGGTCCAAGGATGAATGTGGCTGTGAATCCACACCAGACTGTAACTTTCGGTGAGTGGAGTGGAATCTCTTGGAAGGTACGGGGGTTTGTCGTGTCCCATATGCGACAGTTATGGGTGTTCACTGTTCCACTGAGGTGGAAATGGGCCTCATCGCTCCACAGAATCTGCCACGGCCACGATGCATCCACTTCAACTCTAGCAAGAAATGTCAATGCAAAGGTCAGTCGCAGCTCCCTGTCTGTGGCCAGCAATTGTTGATTAGGGCGGATTTTGTACGGGAAACAATGCACCATTTTTCTGAGTACGTTCCACACTGTGCTATAGGGAACACCCAAGTGTCGTGACACTGCACGTGCACTACTGCAGCCTAAAACATTATCCATTGACTGTTCAACAATACCGGTGGCAACATCTTCAACGACATCTGAACGAACCGGTTTGCGTCCTCGACCAGGCTGAACTCCAAGATGTCCAGTTTCCTCGAATCGAGCGATCATTCTCCTGAGAGCTTGTGGAAGCAATGGTCCCTTACGCAAATCCTTAAGTCGGCGAAACTCTCGAAGTGCTGCTGGAGCATTTCCTTTATTCTCGTAAAACAACTTCACAAGCAAAGCGCGTTCTGGCAGCGTGACAGCCATCACTAATAAGAATGACATTCCCCACCTTTTAACTTCTTTTATACCCAGAACATGGCTTCTAACCATGCTTTATGCAAATTTTTCTGGTTACAGTATGAAATTGCAGTTACAACGGGAGTTCTAGCTTCTTTACTATTTTTATTTTCCATAAGGGGCAGAAAAATTAAAAAGGAAGCATGGAAGCATTCCATTCCGCATAAACATTTTAATTTTTATTATTATTTGTGTCTTTTGATCATAGTTCCAGTTGTGCAGCGCCACCTATCGGTGATTTCAGGAACTAATTTTTTTTTCGTGAAATCCGTTTCCCCATATTTTGAATAGTATGTGTACAAAATTTTGAGCCTTTACACTGAGTAGTTCGATATCCATGGAGGTCAGAGTAGGGGTGTTTTATTTCTGGCCACCTTGTATATATAGAGAGAGAATGGGAAATACAAGCAAAATTATGACAATAAAATTTTCAAAAATAAATACCGGAAATAAACTATATGCAGAAAAAAGTGCCTAAAATATATGACAGAAATAGAAGAAACAAAACGCATGCAAAATGAATTGTGTTATTGATCTGAAAAAGTACATCATTCGGTCAGTATTTAATGTTCTCAAATAATAATATTTCTTCATCATTTTTTGAGCTACTGTTTCTTTAAAAAAAGCTTCAGTAGTTGCTTTCTTTAATTTTAACTTCATGTCATTTTAAACCTTTTCATTTCAATCATTATTTTTGTTATCTTCAGTAGTACATCCGCCCTAAAGTACCTATTCCCTCAAGCCCCAAAGTTTCGTAATTTGCTGCAACGTAAACATCGGGCATTTTACCGCCACTGAAAATATGATATATGTTTTGTACTGTTAATTTTCCTTTGCGATGTACATTTTCTTTTCATTTTATCATTTTTTAAACCTTCAGTAGGTTTCTATATTTGATTTACTTTAGTCTATTATACATTTTTCTTTCAAATCATTTATAGGTGAAAATGTGCTTTGGGTCCCCTGCTTGGCGCATTTTCAAAAAGTCGCCAACTGGCGCGTTTTTGCAGTGTTGTCTCGCGGAGTTGGATGCACCTAGAAACACTACGCAAAAAAGCGCCAGTTGGCGACTTTTTGAAAATGCGCCAAGCAGGGGACCCAAA
>JAPMOQ010051328.1:0-10418 GCA_026543055.1 Argiope trifasciata
ATTGATCTAGTTTTTATAGATTTGTGAAAATTTTGTTTTAGAGCATACTTTGAAAATCGAAGATAATTGAAAAAAGACTAATCATTATATTGATCTATTTTTTATAGATTTGTCAAAGTTTTGTTTTAGAACATACTTCGAAAATCGAAGCTAATTAAAAACAAAAGACTTATCATTATACTTTTATGTGCCATTCGATTTCATTGCAAATAAAAATTACCGAAATCAGTTATGTTGTTGATTATGAGAGACTCTGAAAAGGCTTACCCTTATAGGGAATGCATAGTGAAGAGATGATTTTTTTTTTCACTTTCTCGTAGTTGCAGTACAGAGAAAGTATAGTAATCGTTAAAAAATTCAAACTCGAGATTTAGACGAATTTCTAAATTTTGGACCACTCTGAGCTCGAAAACCAAAATTTTGAAATATGTCTGTCTGTATGCCTGTGACAAAGAAAATATAAACATTATTTTAATTTATTATTTATAGTAAAAATTCCATTACAAGGACTTTAACGGAAAAAAGTTTCAACCTAAAATTATTATCTCTTAATAATAATTATCAAAAATTATTTTATCTATTCTTTAATTTAAAAAAAATTCTGCATCTTTGAGCTTTTGGACTTAGAATTATTCTAACTTTATTATCATGTGAGAACATGATTTTGGTTTCGTTTGAGGCTTTTAAAGCCTAAAAATGTGTAGGCTACAAATTGGCAATTTATCGCTTTCAAGGCATCCATTTTTCTCGTTTGGATTTATTAGAAAAGAAAGCGGAAGGTTGTCACATTTGGCAATTTATCGTCAGCTAAAATTACAACTAGGTTTCCAAATTCTTCATTCTCTGAATTCTTAAGAAATGTTTCAATTACTTTAAGTCATTAACAAGTTTAAACTGGTTAAAGACTTAAAAAAGGCGAATAATGACTTAAAAAAGAATAACATAAAATTTGGAATCACAAATTTGATTAAAAAAAGTTTTAACTCTTTAGTCTGACATTTTTTATATTTCTGTTTTATACTGCAATGGAAATTATTTAACCAATTTGAAATTTTCAATCATAAATAAAAATCTTGGAAATAAATAATCGGTAAAATAACGTAAATGATAAAATCTAGAAAAGAAAACTTAACATCGTGATTGTTAAAAAAAGAAATTAAAGGAGTTGAATCTCTGTGGATAATTAAAAAGTTTTCTTTTGTAAGCAATATCAATTAAAAATATTTTTTAGCACTCAGATAAAAAAAATGAATTAAAAAAACCTAGCTGTATTTTTTAGAAAAAAAATCCGAATAATAAAATATCTCTTAAAGCACAAATAAAAAACATTGCTTCTTAAATTGATTGGATTTTACATCTGTTTTATTTTTGTTTGATTTGTAATAAACATATCATTTCAAATGGAAAATAGAAACAACAATAAAAAACTATCAAGGAAGTAAATTGAAATAAATTAATCCCATGTCAAAATACAATACATTTTACATTAATCAGATGTCATTGTTAAGCGCCGTCCGATGATAATAGATTCTGCAGGCGACAAAAACTAATTAAAGAGGATAAAGGAGAAGGAAGGTGAAAAAAAAGCGAAAAAAAGTAATAATTCTAAAGTAATCGATCCAGTAATTTTTCAAGATACCCAATTTGAAAAGAAAAATATAAAAAATCTATTATTTGAAAAAAAAGAAAACATAAATTTTTATAACTGAGTTCCAAAGAAGAGTTAATTATGAGATATAAATGCTTCATTTGGAAATCTTTCAATTAATGGTTAGAATATAAATAATGAATTGAAAATAAGATATCTATAGGTGTTTATTTCAACTATAATAATCAATTGAATGTTATTTTTTATTTGGAATTTCCTTATTAAATAATAATTCCTATAAAACACAAGAAAAAGTCAAAAAAATATGAACTTAAAAATTGCTTACAGTAAAGCCCCAATTGTAAAGGCAGGTTCACACGAGACTAACTACTGCGCGCAATCATTGCCTTTCCTCTGTTTTCCCTGTATTGTCCTCTTATGAATAGTTGAGACAACGTCGTTGGGACAATGGCCAGTGGTTGTCCCGACAGGATAACTATTTATCATTGTCCCATTGTAGTCACATGATTTTCAGGAAGTAGGTGTGATCTTCTATTGATCGCAATAGTTAGCCTCGTGTGAACCCATCTTCAGAGTTACATTTACCAGCTTGGTATCATAGGTATACGCGACTTCCTCTTGATCTGGTGTCCAATGTTCGAGTCCCGTTTTGGGTATAGTTACATTTCTTCTGTGTTCTATCTGTAAAGTGTGTGGATATGTCACTCTGTAAAAAGGATTTGTGCAAGTGAACGTGACGCATAAGGAAGCTATATTATACTGTAGGCACTACTGAAAAATCCATAGACGCTCACTCACTTTAAATCAATGATACATAGATGTCAGCGGGTTTGTAAAGTACCCTAAGTCACAACTCAACAACAGAATTAAATTTAAAAGCAATTCACAAAATATTAATTTTAAAAACAAACACTCAAAGAAGGCGATTAAAAGGCGAATTTTAAATAAATTTAATGAGTTGGTCAAAATCATGTCACTTTTGCAACAGAACATTTGATTCTCCAAATGTGACTGCAATATGGAGTTCTATATCAAAAAATAGAGCAAAGCAATACGAAAACAATATTGTTACCAAATTAAAAATTATTCGAATTTACGTAAAATAACAATTGCAATATTCTTAGAAAAAATTCAGTTGTGATTTCTGTGTTTTGTTGAATATTTACAGCTTGAAACTGTTATGGAACAACCAATTAAACTAAAGAAAATTAAATGAGTAAGATAAGTATATAAGATGAGTATGATAAAAGATTTCTCTACAGAATACATGAAAAAAATAAATTCATAAAATGCATGGTTTGGTTGTCTAGAGTTAATTTTCGTGCAAAAAATCAATTCAAATTATCGATAAAAGTTTTTTTTTTCTTCTTTCGCTTACTCTAACATTCAAACCCTGATTTGCAAAAACAACTACCTTTTCTTTCGTTCTTTACAAATCCCAAGATCTCATATAATTTATCACTTAATGTTTTATCAATACCCAATATCCTTCCATGCCATTATACCTATGTGTTTTGAAACTAACATTAAAAAATATTAGAAAAAAAAACATTATCAGATTTATAATTCTACGAACAAATTCAATAAACTTATACTGAGAGTATCATAATACATCGCTAAGAACAACCATCGATTTCTTTTCTGTTATTGCACATATTATTTTTTTCTGGATATTGCACAAGTTCTGCGGTGGATCTTGTTACCGATGTTATTACGATGTTAAAAGTAATAACATCCGATGATGATGGTATTACTTTTTCATCCCCTTCTGTCTTATTACGAAATAAGAAACGATACGTTTTCCTTGTCGGTCTGCTTCGACATTTCTTCTTCAGCTTTTAATTTTGATACTTTCTTGTATGCAATGAGAATTGGAGATTAATTCGCCGAGGCAGATAAATAAATATCTTGGTACGAAACTCTGGTATGTACCAGATTTTGGACTATGATTTCAAAAGTACTATTATACAAAACTATATGTTGTTATTTCTTAAGGCACTTGTCACAGACAAGTACACAACTTTAAGCCGAGAAAGCATGTCTTGTTTTCGGTAGCGTCATCTAGGGCCAAAAGTATGTCTTAGCTACTCGTGTGTCACATTCGTTTGCACAAGCCCTTTTTACAAGGGGACATATTCACACTAATCACAGATATTTTTCTTATTCTTTTATTTGTCTTTCTCTCTGTGCTTTTATTTTTATCTTTCTTTTATTTTTCTGTCGTCAAAGTTAAACTGCCTATTTTTATTATTAACAGCCGCCTTTGGCGACCAGCTGGTTCGCCATGAGTAATGCTTTCTAAAATTTTCAATTAAATCTCATATTCATTAGTCTTGAAGTAACTTCTGGCATTGATTGGCCTGAAATTAATATTTTTTTTAAGATGATGGTTCTAAAAGAACGCGTTTTCCTAACAATATTCTTTAATTTTATAAATCAGTCAGTTTTAATTATAGATTTAGAAGACTGATTGATGTAGCAACTTTTATTTAAAATATTAATACAAATATTTTCTAAAATATAGCTCACAGAGCAAAGTATGAAAAAATCTAAAACTCATAATTCATCAATGCATAATTGGATTCAAGCCACATAAAATGCCACATAAATTCAATCAGGTTTATCGTAAATAAAGAAGATTTATTGAATTAATGATATAGATATTGCAAACGATCATAGAATCCTTTGCTTTGCATTTATTTTTTCAGGAAATATCACATTATATATTTATTTTATTTTATCCAGTCACGTGCTAAAAGTTGCATTTCTTTAGATTTTTTTGGGATGGTAGTTTTTTTTTATTCGAACTTCCGGCATTAATTTATTTTATCCAGTCACGAGCTAAAAACATGGTTAAAATATTTCTTTAAAAATTCGTTAAGCTTATATATAAGCTTACGCAATAAATTTGAAAACATCTGATACCGTTAGAAAGCTAATTTTTTTATCTTTAAATTGATATAAAAATCATGTTTGTGCAATAATATTTTCGGAAGTTATAGCGGAAAAACGTCAAAATTTCGCTTAAATTTTAATTAATTCAAATTCTAATTAAAAATTCGAAAAAAGGGCTCCAAGGTGCACATTCCCGACCTCCAAGTTATGCATGTACCAAATTTGGTAGCTGTAGGTCCAATGGTCTGGCCTGTAGAGCGCCAACACACACACACACGCACACACACATACATTGAGCTTTATTATAAGTATAGACTAATTATGTTTCAATTATACTTTTACTATGGGATATTATGTTGGCTCTTCCACTTGAACCATTTAAACCTCCTTCACTTATATTTTCTGCAGCCTCTTTATTTTATTTCAGTGGGGGGTTTTTTTTTGGCGCTGCCTTTAGCTTCTTTTGCATGTCGAAATATGCATAGGGAAGCTATGTTTGAATAGCAAGTCTTTTGTAGTAGTCTATCTATTTAAATAGTAGTCTATTTAAATTCTACCTTTTTAAAAATGAAAGTTTTTCACAGTTGTAACGCCACTTTCGGCACACACCTAATCATCATCAGAATACATCACAGATCGAACACGGATGAAGAACAACCATACCATAATTGGGACTACAAATCGGACGAATACATAACTTTACATTTGTCAGACTTGGATTTCAATGTATTTTCTCTTGTATTCCCTAAATAAGATAATCTATTTTGTATTTATTAAAAAGATTAACTTGGTGTTTGAAAAAGATTCTGGATTACTTACGATTTCAAAATTAACATCTATACATATATCATTATTGACTCTCTGTATTTTCAGAAGTATGTAAAAGCCTTAATCCAAAAACGCAATTATTTAATCGATGCATCGATAGGTCTATAGGTTTTTAATGCATTTTCTTTTGATTTTGGTTAAACAAAATAATTTAAAGCAAAAGCAATGAAAGTCAAAACATGAGTATAATCTAAGATATAAGCAGATATCAAGCTATTTTGAAATTTAGATTGGTAGTACAAAAGTTTTTGATGTAATTTTAATAGTATAATCAAAAATAAATCTAATACTATAATACGAGGAATGGTTGTCAAGTCGAAAATCGCCCCAGAATTAATAAACTCCGGTAAACTTGGAGGTCTGGTGTTTTTGGCCACGAGGAATCGATTGGCGCCGGTTTTGAAGCGCTACGGTCCAGCAGTTCGGAGTTACTGATAGGATATTTTCAAACTTTATTAGTTCGCCATAATGGCTATTTAAATTTTCAAGCGGTAACGTGTTGCTATCTATAGCCAATATGGCGAACTAATAAAGTTTTATGTTTATGCTGTTATAGGTTTATAATATGTTTCTTATGTATGTATATATGTTTGGTTTTTCTAAATAAATTTGTCAAAAATATTGAATTTCAACACACTTCAATCTTTACCTTTACTTTACCTTTGTATAGAATAGTTCCCTTTCCAAACTCTAACTTTGTTTAGAATAGTTTACAATGGTGCACTTTAACCGGTTATCTTTTCACCAATGGTTTCACAAATTTTCTTATGGCATGTATTGTTTTGATAAATCACAATTGAAAATTTAAATCTTCGAGTTAGCTTCGATACCTGTTTTCTCCGAGCGGTGCTCGGTCACCCGCTGGTATTAATTAATATGATTTTAAATAAAAAAAGAATGAAAACAATTTCGAGCAAAAATAGTGACTCTCAAATATATCTTTGAATGAAACTTGTATACTTCAGAGAAATTTCTTTCTGTATTTATATTGTTACAGAAAATTCTACCGGAGATTGAGCAGTGAGAAATCCAAAATGCTCTTTAATGGACTACGAAATTATATTCCACAATAATGCAAAAAATGCAAATAACAAAGCACAGTTGAAGTGTATGAAAGGATAGTGCTTGCAGAAATTCCAGACAATAAATCACTCACTAAGTAGCAGCGCAGTCAAAGAGCTGGTGGTTGTATCTTGATAACCCAGTAACAGTCACTAAACATTGGTAATCACTTTTATCTAGCGAATGTGTTACGCGACTGCAAATCGCGAGTTTGATCCTTGGCGGAATTCAATCTCCCCATTGGCGCGACACCGCAATCCAAGCCTTCACATAGGTGACCTCGGACAATGAACACACTATTCGCTCGCCATAACGCTTGGCGCTACCAAAAGTCATCACTCGACGCAACAACTCACGCTCACCATAACGCTTGATGCTAAAAAAATCGTCCGTAACTCCGTGGTTCACTTATGGGGGAGTATTGTGGTGGTATCATAATAAGCCAGTAATAAATATTGACGATCACTTTCGTCTAGTGGATATGATACATGACAGCAAATCGTAAGGTCGCGAATTCGATCTTTTTGAATTCAATCGCCCCGAATTCAACTCCACGATATAAGCCACCACAAGCTCAGGATAAAAATTTAGAGCTCATTCCGCGAACAAGACTTCAAAGAGTAATTGAACAAATAATTTTATTTTCTTTTACTTCTTGTATTATATGGACACTCCTACAGGGCAATGAACTTTCTAAAACAATCAACAAATCTCGAATCCTTAAAAAGGCATAATTAAGATATCGCCATAATTCATGAACTGTAGAGAACTTTAATTTTTGCCTTTAAATGGCAGTAACTGTAGATTATTGGCATGGAATCTATTAGAATATCTACAAAAGTATCGAAAATTGCCTAAAACACGATATCTGTAGACCTATTCAAAATAGCTTAAACACAAATTCGATGTTTCGATAATTTTAACTGCTTGCCAGGTATTATTCGCCAAATAACTCGCCAAGGGTAACTCTCAAATTCAGTGAAAATGCTAAATTTAAGACAAATGTTAGTATTTCGGAACTATTTTACGCAAGGCGTTCACTGGGATAATATTAAGTTGTTCGGAAAGTAATTTCGTTTTTTCCCGACAGAGGATTTAATTGTATTTTTCGCACCCAATTTCATACTTAAACCGCAAAATCATTTTATGTTTTAAGAGCTGATATAGCAAGGCTTGAGTGTGAAAAAGTGCAGCTGATTCTTCGCAGTAGTTTTTGGATGGTGCCCTTTTAAATATGGAGAGCAATAAACAGCATTTTCGACATTTTTTTCTTTTTTGCTATATAAAAGGTAAAAATGCTGTCAAGCCAGAAATAAATTAGCCAATATGTGTGGAGAAGATGTGTTAACAGTACATCAGTACCAGGACTGATTTGCAAAATTTTTCCTTCAAATGAGGAGGCCAAAAACCACCTCGATCAGTTTTTTTTACAGCAAAGACCAAAACTTTTATGAGCGTGTAATCATGTTACTACCAAAAGGTATTAGACTAGAATGGCAAAAGGTATTAGACCAGAATGGCAATTTTATAATTTAATAAATAATTTATTCATTAAACGAAAATTTCTTTTCATTTTGACAAAAAAAAACGAAATGACTTTCCGAACAACCCAATATTTTTATTAGGGAATATGCGAGAAAGTTTTGGGAAGACCACCTCACTGGTTTTTATTTTTAATATCCAATGCAAAGTCTTGTTGAGAAAATTTTCTATTGATGTACCCTAAGTTTTCTCTTAAACAACTTTCTGATACTAAAAGGGACTGCTAATTCTTTAGAGAACTTTTAATTTTTGTCTTTAAATGACCATAACTGGGGATTATTGACATACATCACTGAGAATATCAATAAACCTATCTAAAAATTGCCTAAAACACAACATTTGTAAGCCTATTCAAAATAGCTTAAACACAAATTCGATGCTTGTATACTTTTAAATGAATGTTATTGATTAATCGCCAAATACCTCGCCAAGGAAAACAAGACAAATTCAGTAAAAATGCTAAATTTAAATCAAAGGCTAGTGTTTCGTAACTATTTTACGCAAGGCGCTTACTGAGATAATATTTTTACTAGAGAATATAAGAGAAAGTTTTGGGAAGACTACACCCTCTGGTTTTGTGAAATATTCAATGCGAATTCTTGTTGCAAAAATTTTCTATTCTTGTATTACTTGTTTTCTCTTAAACAACTACTAACACTAAAAGGTACTGCTAATACTTTAGAGAACTTTAATTTTTGTCTTTAAATGGCCATAACTGGGGATTATTGACATGGCATCTATTAAAATATCTTTAAACGTAACTAAAATAGCCTAAAGCACATCTATAAACCTATACAAAATCATTCTAAATTTGGGCCAAAGGTTAATATTCTGGAACTATTTACGCCAGTTCTATGCGAGGCGTACACTGGGATAACATTTTTATTAGAGAGCATGCGAGAACGTTTTGGTGAGACCACTCCCGCTGATTTTTATTTGAAATATTCAATGCAAATTCTTATTGAGAAAATTGTCTATTGAAGTGCCATAAGTTTTCTCTTAAACAACTGCTAATACCAAAATTCCTTCTTCTTCATAAACGACATCTCTGTCAAATGCATTGATTTTATTCAAGAAAGTCCCAAATAATGTCCGAGGAATTTCAAGAAAAGACTCAAATTCCTTTATTTACCCTTCTCCTTCCTCATTCACAGAATTTTTACCATCCTAGTGTGAATTTTAACAAGGCAATAGATACCACGCTTCTCCTTCTAAGTTAATTACCATGGACCCTCCAAAGGCGAGCCTCTCCATCTCCTCCACACACCCCGTTTTGAATGGCGCCAGATGAGGTAACTTTATTTCAGCCACTGAGACACGATGATTGGAGACTCACACTCAGATTCCAATGTTTACACAGCACTAGAGTGCTGAAACTCAGAGCACAGTTGTTCCGTAATTTCGCCGTCTTTTGTACCAGTTTCGTGTCATCAATGGATGTGGTACTAATGGGGAGTCGTGTTTACAACGGAACGAATGATACTCGATTGTCTGAAAGCGTTTTAAAAGTCTAGTGGAAAGTCTATTTAAATATCGTCTAGAAAGTCGTCTAGCCTGTTTAAATATCATTGAGTGATTTGCATCCTCCGTTATAGATTGAAAAGGTTTATTTTTTTAAAAAATATACTTTAAAAGTTTAAAGTAAAGTGTGTAGGTTTTCTATCTTATTTCTTTCAAAAGTGAAAAGACTGATTATAGAAAGAAAGCATTTTTGAAAAGAATGAATGCTATGTTTTTTCCTAAGTTTAAAAATCATTTGTTTAGCCAATATTGACTTTTTTTTTAAACTTTCTTTGCAATATTGTTTCTTTCCACAGATTTGTAATAGTGGTGAGCTGTTATTATCAACTGTTTAATGAAAACTCTTAGACGTGGTAGCACAAATTTTGAATTCAAATTCTACCAATAGTAAAATAGATATTTTCCTTGCCTTAAATAGTTACAATCTCAATCCATCCATATGCCTAAAAAAAGCACAATTTTCAAAGTCATTTTAGTTAGTACCACACTTTGGACAAATATAAAGGATTAAATAAAACAATAAAATCACTTAATCACTTAAGAACCCACAAAAAGTAGAGTTAAACAAATTTATTAATTGAACTCTGAACTGAGAACACTGCGACTGAGAAATCTTCGGCTTTCCAAGAATATGTTTTAAAGACTCGTTCCAAGAATATGCTTTACGAACTCATTCCAAAAATGTCTTCTAAGAATTCTTTTCAAGAATATCTGAATAATGTTAAGAACTCATCCCAATATTGTCTTTTTAGAACTTATTCCAAGAATGTGTTTTAAAGACTCGATCCAATAATATCTGAATAATGTTAAGAACTCATCCCAATATTGTCTTTTTAGAACTTATTCCAAGAATGTGTTTTAGAGACTCGATCCAAGAATATCTGAATAATGTTAAGAACTCATCCCAATATTGACTTTTTAGAACTTATTCCAAGAATGTGTTTTAAAGACTCGATCCAAG
>JAPMOQ010051328.1:10428-28219 GCA_026543055.1 Argiope trifasciata
TCATCCCAATATTGTCTTTTTAGAACTTATTCCAAGAATGTGTTTTAGAGACTCGATCCAAGAATGTGTTTTATGAACTCATTCCAAAAACGTCTTTTAATAACTCTATCCAAGAATATGTTTTAAGGCCACATTCAAAGAATGTATTTTAATGACTCTTCCAAAAAATGTGTTTTAAAAATCTCATTCCAAGATAATGTTTTAAGAACTCAAGAAGCTCAAAGACGTTAAAATTCTTCAAAAATACAATACTATCTGTTTGATTAATTCGCGTTCAAGAAAATAAATAATAATAATAGTTACAAATTGATCGTTTAAAATTTCAAAATTGATTAGAAACAACACAATTAAAAATATATGAAAAAAATGAGCACCAAAAACTCAAAAGAGATTAATTATTATTTCATGACATTACAATAATTCTCATTTTATTTTCAGACACCATTTCCCACGCGAGGCCCTAATATCTCCGTAAGCCCAAACAAACAATCATTTCACCGAATCTGCGATAATATTCGTCGGCAGATAGCTGGAACATCAACATTCCATTTAAGGCGTAAGTAACTGAGCGGGTTACCCGTCTCCAGCCTAATCTCCGGTCGGAACAATAGAACGTGGAACTCATCTTTCAAAAGTAATCCTTTTATCCCCTGAGCGGGTAATCGCCCGTTTCCCGTTTCCTCCACCCCGTCACCCTCCTTATTACGCCAGCTGTCTGTTCGGCCCACGATAAAATGTTTCGCAATGCAACACTTTCGAATAATAGATAGACCATCATGCTGTTCTGTCGAATGAAAATTTGGAATGTCATGTCCGCCCACGAAAGTTTCTTTCTTTTTTTAAGGTATATGAAAGATTATTTGATTTTGTTGAAGAAAAAAAAGGAAATACTTTATTTTATAGAATGATGCCTTTCATTTGGTGATAATTCATCTGAATATTTAACTCTTTCAACGCTACAGGCGAGATATCTCGTCTTTCTGATACTTACAAATGCAGGTTTCTGGGGAATAAAATTTGATTTTGGGTGAAAATGTGGTATTAAAAAGTTCATCTATCTAAACTAGCATAAGAGAAAAAGTAACAGAAAAGAACATTTGAATGTGAATAAAATTGTGATATTAAAAAGTTCAACCTAACCGGCATAGGAGGACAAATTAATAGAATAGAAATTTTGACTGTGGATTAAAATGTGGTATTAAAATATTCAAGCTATCAAAACTGGCTTAAGAGACAAATTAACGAAAAGAAAAGAACAAAAAATCTGACTATCCTAAAAAGTTATATTAAAAAGTTCAACCTGACTGACATAAGAGACAGATTAACAGAACTGAACAGAAAATTTGACTGTGGACTGAAAGAAAAGATAAAGGAATATCTAAAAGACGAGATATCTCGCCTGGTAGCGTTCCAAATTTTAAGAATTTATAAATTTTTTCAAAATAATGAAATGAATTTGTTTAGTGCTGCTTTAAAGCAAAACTATGATTATTTTAGGACGGATCTTGGAATTTTGATACTCTCCTCCAAGCTTCCACACCTGCGGGAAGACATTTAGTCTTACTAATTTGGAATACACCAAACCCTCTTTTGCGAATGTTCGTCGGAGTGATCAGGTTTCGAACATGAAACCCTTCGTTTCCGAGACCTTACCACCAAGTCATCACGGTAATTACTTTGAAATGAAAGATATATTTTGAAATTCTAAATGAAATATTACTCACGGGAAAAACTTATGAATCATTTAACTGTTTTTATTTCATTTATTATCAAATTACGTAACACCTTTTTTTGGAATGTATTGTGTCATTTTATGATATTTGAATTTAAGGTTTAACTTCTAAAGTAAGCAATGATAAAAATGAACTTCTTTAAGTTTTAAGGATTTTTGCTTTTGATTTTTTTAAATTTTTGCTATATTAAGTCCTGTTTTAAAGCAATACTAGGGCTATTTTATGACCTTGTAATTTTGAACCATGGTTAGATGACGAGGATGGCACCTGATCTGGACCTTCCTCTCCAAATTTCCATACTACACCATCGAATAACGCTTGGTTCCGACGGATTTAACTTGCAATAGACCCGTTTACACATCGGTTCATCGGTATAATAGGGTTCCGAGACTGAAGCTGTTATTTCCGAAGCCGAAAGCTGGCCACCTCTGTCTGCATTTTTTGTTGTTGTTGTTGAAGCAAACAAAATCTCTTTTATCGAATATTGTTTTATTATCTAAATTATAAAAAATAAATCTGATTCCATTTTCTTAAATCTACTATTTAATGTATTGTTATTTAATATAAATGCTTTAATATACTATTTATTGTATAATTTAGAGCAATGATTTTTTGATAATAAAAATTTAAATGCTTGTATTTAAATTACTTCTATTTAAATCATAGTTCATTTTAAATTAAATATTTACCTCAAAATTTAATACTTTAAATTTCACTAATGATAAATGACCGAAAAACTAATGAAGGCAGGAAAATAAAAGAGGACGATTTAATCATTCGTAATAATTTATTAAATATTGATTTTTTTTATTAAAAAAATGGAAGAGGAGTAAAAAAAATATTAATTTAAAATAAGAATTAATTAATTAAATAAAATCGCTTTGAGAATTTTTAAGTGGTTAGAATATAAGTCTTACATAGAAAATACATCTTTCATTCCATTTCCATAAAAGTCCTCATTTATGCTTCAGCTTTTCTTCATTCACATAATTTTTTTATCTTTCGAAACTTCGTTAAATTAAATATGCTTCCATAATTTCATTTTTTAATGTGCCTTTCTTTTTATATCTTTCTATGCTTCTTCTACTTAAAGGTAATTTCAATTTCGAATTATTGAGTGGAATGAAAAATAAAGAACAAATAGAAAAATAAGTCGATTAAAATTTGGTATGGCTTTTACTGGAATTCCAATATTCGTTTAAATCTTTTGTTCCTTAAAAGGTTTTGGCGTGTTTTGGGGAAAAGAAAAATTCATTCTTGTAAAGGGAAGAAACTGTTTATAACTAATTTTTGTGGTAGATGGGCATAATAGACGAGTTTCAGACACATTTATTAATTATTTTCTATGTTCCATATTTCACAAGCCCAAACAAACACGATCACGAAAATATACGACACCCACTCACAATACAAACTAATAATGACTTCCAAGAAGGATCATAGAAAATATACCTCGATGTTAATAAGACAACGCCATCTGCTGTATCAAAATAGAAGGTAGTACAGTTAAGCAGCCGTTACACTATTAAGATCTAGTTAGTTAGTTGGGATTTTGTGGCGCAAGAGCCAGATCTGACGCCATGCTGCGCCAAACACAGGATTAAAAAGATACAGTTAAATTCTAAAGATTTAAAAAAAGGAAAAATTTGTAAAAATTTATATATGTGGGGATAAAAAAAAATTCTATTTAAATAAAATGGAAAAGACCAATTTTTTTCAAGAAGGTAAAAATATTTGGATGGGGATGTTCACCCACCAAGTCACGAATGTTTGAATATAACGTTCCAAATAAATGTAAATGATGAGGATTAAAAAGTGGACATTCAGATAAAATATGAATGACAGTCAAATTAACATGACATTAAGATCTAAGTTTCTCAAACAGATAGTAGAACGTATAAACTAATTTAAGTATAGCAGAGAGTATTAACACTATGCTATCTACACTTCTGAACAGAATTCTTCTATTTTTTTGCACCAGTAGGACTTCTGCCAATGTGGATTTCTCGGAATCCTTAATTTTTATATTCTTAAAATATCCAATTACTTACTTAAATAATAATAATTTGAATAATATAATGATAATTATTAGAAAATTATTCAAATAAAATAAAACTGATGGGAATGATTTCCCTATAACTAACTTGTAATAAACTCTAATAAATTCGTTATGTTAGAGAACGCCTGCCACAGCATTGACGTATAATAGTTTGTATATTTTATTTGTATATTTGTATTTTTGAGTGAATTCAGATTTTCTTCTGAACTTATTGTTTTATATTTCGCGATTTTTTGGCGATTAATCCATGGTATCCACTTAGTAGTATACATATATTGAAATTGCATTTTAGTCGCTTTCTCCCCATTCGGTTGAAACAGAGAATTAGCACAAAACTGCACTTGTAATCCCAAAATCCCATACATAATATACTGCCACATTGAAACAAAGCATTGTTGTGTCTGCATTGCTGAATTGTTATGATCTTGGATGCATAGTCAGGAGATCATGTGTTCGAATCCAAGTAGACTTAAAAATTTGTCTAAGTATTTTTTCTTTATTTCGTGTTCCAAAAGATTCTGGAACTTTTTTTTTATTTACCAGATAAGTGTTTCACAACTTTCTCTACTTGTATAAATGCTGAAGATTTCTCAGTCACGGTGTTCTTAGTTCAGAGTTGAGTTAATAAACGGATTTAACTCTACTTCCTGTGTTTTCTTGAGTTTTGTCTAAATGACAATATTTATGTCATTGCCTTTTTAAGTAATTACGTTTACTTATTCCTGAAATTACAGATCAACAGGCATTCGATTCTCTATTGGCTTTGAATCAAAATTTGACTGGTGTCTAAGATATAGATGTTAAATCTGTGGACCAAATTGTATCTATCCAGCTCTCTTGCAGTTGTTCGTGTTAACTCATATTCAAACAGCCATACAGGTAGACTTTCTCTGAACAGATTTTACTCAAAATGTGATAAGAATATGCAAATTTAGTGCAAAATCTGTGAACCAAATTGCATCCATCTTGTTCATACCATCTTTAAGTTGCCTTCGTCAAAAAGGGCATTTTCCAAAAATATGCGTATCGAAGTCAGAAATGTCTGAAATATATAAATTCGTCAAAATATCGAGTTGAATTCTTCGATGATTGCTGTTATTTTTTTATATCACATATACAAGAAAGTAAACATTCATACAATAACTAAATATTCGTTCTACATCAATATGGTGTCATCGATATTTACACAATCATTTACAAATGAGTCCAAAGGGGTGTCACCTGTCGTCATGGTGTTGAAGCTCTTTATTTTTGTTAAGATTTTAAAATAAGAATAAATTTAAAAAGTTTTGGAAAGCTAAAAAAAGAATTCGTTTACTGTCAGATGAAAAAAGACAGAATCAATTAATATAAAGAAATTAATTCGATTTCTACTAAGTCAACAAAGAAAAATACTTTATTTTAATTATTTTTTATTAAATAATTATCAAAAAGATTATGAACTATCAAAAAATGATTTATTTTCGCAAGAAGTGAACTCGCATTCTTCACATGACAAATACTGAAACCCTTGCATTTTACCGACTAAACTACTTACTGCCTGTTTATTTTAATTTCCATTACAAACAGCTAAAACTTTATTTAAAGCATTAAAAATGAATTAATTAATATTTGAAAACTCTGTACTATCATCAAATATCATCCACTACAAGTTTTAAAAGAATGAATTGGAAACTTAATTGAATGAATAAAAAAGTATTTTATTAACGATTGAAAATTTGAATAGTATATATGAAACAAATAGTAGGAATTAAAAATAAGGGCTACTCTTTGAAATACATCGTTGTACGTTTGTTACTGTGTTATACGTTTTTGTATATATGAAAAATTATTCCCTGAACAAGTCTATACAATATACCAGATTTTAGAATTCAAAATTGGAAAATATACCCAGGAATAAACTCAAAACTTTTATAGCAATTTCAAAATTTGAATCCCATGATAACGAATTCAATTAATATCCTAAACACTTATTTCCTTTAATAAAAATCAAGATTTTACAAAAACATATGCATTTGAATAAATTTCTAGAACAGCAAATTACTGAAACAGCATTGTTGTAATAGTTTATAGACCCAATTTTCAAACATAAACCCAATTAGCAATCGAATCGATTATTCTACACCATTACAATTCATTATCCTTTATCCAGACCTCATTACACTCTCTTCTTCAATAACTACATCATCTCTCCAGAATTTCTTGACAGTTTTCTACCCTGTGCTCCTTTCCGATTAAGATAACTCGTTAGTAATACGATCGTCGCGCGCATAGTTATAACTAGTTAGGATCCATTAATGAGTTTCGCCACAACAGATGCGGTCTACACAGACAGTCTGGGGTGTTAACAACAGTGGTGACATCCTGCAACGTTACTGACAGACATAACCTTGCATCTCATTAAAGTAGGAGTTCCGAGTTCCGCCGCTTTCTCTCTCAATAACGATGTTTAGATATAGTTACATTGCCCAGACTTAGGGTATGGTTTTAGTAAAATTTTGATACCATTTTTAGTTTTTTAAATTCGGCATTCAAATCGTCAAAGACGCATTCGTAATAATAATACAATACTGGTAAAAGCAGGTAAAAAATATATGTGAGTAGAAGAGTTGCCATTTATTAATGCTTTATCAATTGCCTCCGCGATTTCGAGCTTTAATTATTCATTCATTCATTTATTCCAAATACTCTTAGGAAAACAGCATCATGTTCTCGAATAATAATAAATAATAAAGTAGAAATATATTGTGAAAGGTATTATGGTAAAAAAACCATTGATTGCTTATCTTGGAAAGAAATTATTATGGACCATTAGAGTAATTATAGTTATTTTGCAAACGGTATCAGAAAATTGCGAATTCATTTGAATTTCAATAGCAGACCAATGTGGAAAAAAAATGTGAAATTACAATACAATGTGAATAATTTAAAAAGAAATTGCATAACACACAAAGGTGAATCAAATCAGGAAATAAAAAAGGAAAAAAATAAAAGATAGTAGATGAAAAAAATTTAAAGTATAGGCTTCCAGTATTTCGTCTATACAAAATAAAAAGTATGCCTTTCGAACTTTTCTTTTCCCCTGTGATATACGTTTTCTTATAGTTCCTCCATTTTTTTTTTATCATTTTGTGTTTCATTTTCATTATTAGTACTCATTTTTCATCCAATGTAATACCCTTATTTTTTTTTACTGGAACAGAACATCTAAAATCACTCTCCCTCCCCCTCCCTATGTTTCAATCGAATTGATACTCAAAGAATAAATTTTTTTCGAAGTCTAAAACCAAACCCTGTATCAGGTATAAAAAAATAAATTAGAAAATTCATCCGCTAACTAAATCTGTTTTCTTAAGCAGAGTGGGCCTAGAATTTGAAAGTCATCTGACATGTTGCTTTCAAATCTAATATCCTAGGATTTCTGAATGTATGAGAAAGGGGCAAGCTTTGCTAAAATATACTTTTTGAAAAAGACATCTGTCCAGATTTCATCTGAAGTTTTGAAATCAAGATTCCAATTATGTTTTATAAATAGAAATAAAGTGGCATTTAAGTGTTATAGTATACCTTTTATCCTGAACGAAATATTACAATAAAAAACGGAATGGCTCTATTTCAGATAAAGCAGTTGTTTGACATAAGTGGATTACATTTCAAATTGGCGTCGTAGGTAAGAGGTTTCAGTTACACTTCGATTTTTGATAACCACCACCACAAACTGGCTACTCCGACCCTCTGGAAGGCCGATGGAAAAATTTGTTGAGTTGTTTCTTATGGCCCAACATTGAACAAGCACGCTGTGACGAAGACTGCAATTTGTGCCAATAGGGTGCATCTCTTTATTTCATCAGTGGCGTCATCTAGGGTCAAGAGTAGGACTTTGCACTCACGCGTCACAACCTTTACGGGGCGGACTATCATTCACTCATCCACAGATCGTAATTTAGACCTGAATCAGAGAACAATAACCTCTGAACCCTCTATTACTCTCGGCATTGTGACGACGACAGATTTATAAGTGCGTTGGTCACCACCACACATAAGGAATCTTCTACTGAAGAATTCGAACTCACAACCTAACGGTTATGAATCCAAAGCCTTACCAACCAGGTTTCACTAGGAAAATCTGAATGACCGGACCACCACAGCAACAACACTTGCGAAATATGTAGTCAAGTTCTAAGGGCCATTACCGACCACGCAACATCTCTTCGTCAAGGAAGTACGAAGCTTCATCGATAGCAGTTGTCAGACCTCTACTGTTTTGTGTACACAAAAGGATGGCGAGAACCAACCATCGCACTGGAAGCTTCTCATCCTCAATTACGATGTGTACACAGGAAGATTTCAATTTTTGATTAACATCAGTAAATTCGTTTCATTTGAAACTGAAGACTCCGGAATAATGGAAATTTTAGATCCATTCCTATAGGAAGACTATCTATTGCAATGGTTCTCATGAGAAGATTTTGGGGAAAAAATTTCAACTCTTTGCCGATCATGGTCCCTAAAGTTCAAAACGACCCTTCGTTCAAAAGTGTTCAAAAATAATTTTGTCAAACATCAGAATTATTTAAGCTGTATACTAGTGTGGAATAGATTTTGCTCTACCAAGTATACCTAAGTGATTAAAATCTCAATTACCTGAGAAGATTAGACTATGATATGATGATGACGTCATGTTTGCTTGAACAACGAAAAGAGCTGTACAGTAGCTTCTGAGGGTAAAGACCCTTGTGCACTCGAGGGCAGAAATCCGACTTCTAGCTCACATAAAGAGAGCACATACACTCACTTGTACAAATCCTTTTAATAGGGGTATGGGCTCTTTCACTCAGATAGAATACAAGGGGGGAATATATGACGTCCAGATCAGGGGAAGACGCGCTACCCCTGGGCCAGGACACCAGCAGTCTATGATATAAACTGATTTATAAAAACTAAAATCTAATTCGCGATTTCTTTCTTTTAGCAAGATTTCCTGTGATAATTGATTTGAAATTAACAGAAACAAATAGATTAGTATTGTTACAATTTTATTCCCTTCAAGAGTCATGGGAAGTATGTTTTACTTTGTAAAAATGCGCAGATTAGCTACAAGTACACATTATAACTAAACCGTCCTCTGTCTAACTTAAGAAGAACACAGCCAAGATTGATTTGATGCCCAAATTTGGTAATGTTATTTGTGCGACAAGTTGACGGGTTAACAAAACAATTGCATTTTTGTTATTGGATGTCAGCTGAATGTAATCGTATTCGGATAATGCCATATGATATAATGCCATCTCAAAAAATTTTGAGGTACCAGTAGATTCTCATCCTGTGACAAAAATGCGAACACCACAAAAATTTACGAGAAGGCGTAATATCGTCAGCATGAGAGCAGAAAAAAGAAGTCTCAAATAGTTATAAAAACATTGTGTGTGTGTGTGTGTGTGTGTGTGTGTGTGTGTGTGTGTGTGTGTGTGTGTGTGTGTGTGTGTGTGTGTGTGTGTGTGTGTGTGTGTGTGTGTGTGTGTGTGTGTGTGTGTGTGTAACCCTTTGCCCATGTTATGTTGTGACCAGTTTGCTCGGATTTTAATTGGCTTCTAATATGGTATTTTAAATAAAGAAATCTCAAGAGAGTTAGTAAATGACCCGTCTAACCCAAACAGAATAAAAATGGAAGGGGTTTTAAATGTTCCGTAACTCTGAAGATCGAAGAATAAATTCACTCAGCTAAATTAGCGTCTCATTCAGATGAACAACTTTTACATTTGAAATTTTTCACTCTCTGCAATATTTTAGAAGTTAGTGACTGAAAATGGATTTTCAAGGAATAAAACCGTTTCTGACATCAAGAATCATAGAAATATTAATGCACTGGGTAATAGGAGACTCACATAGAAACTTTTACTTTAATCATGAATGAAATACGAAAAAAACAAATAGAAGCTATTCTATTTCAAATAGAGAATGCTTTTAAAGAAATGGCTCTGGATGTCTACTTTAATTTGTGGTTGGAAATAAAAGGATGAAGTAACATTTAAGTTTTCTATTTAGGAAAAAAAAAATCTTTTTAAAGAATTGAATCTCGATATGAGTGAACTTTTATTAATATTTTCTAATCATTTCGATTCGCTTTATTAATATTTTCCATCATTATCAATTTCTTATATTATAGTACACTAAATTTCATATTTCATTATCATTCTTTTTTTTAATATTTCTCAAATTGATAGCTTTATTAAATCTTATTTTAGCAAAAAGTAATTTTTTAACAGGGATTGCCCTAAAAAAATTTAAATTTTTTCCCTTATATTTCATATCTACCTTTATATACAAATGGAGTTTTGTGTCAAATTTTTGTTTCAATCGGCTAAGAAACACAAATTCAACTTTTGGATATTATTAACGCATACCAAGGATTATTCGCCAAATAACCCGCCAAGAACACACTATAGATTCCGTGAAAATGATACATTCTAGCCAAAGGTTTGTAGAATATGCGAACAGGCTTTAGTGTGACCTTATTGACCTTAGGATTATTTCCTTAAAACAATCCTCATATTTATAAAGGCTTTATTAATAGAGTATTTCAAAAGAAATATACAAGGTGGTTATGAATAAGACTCCACTTTGAAATTATCATAAAAGAAAAACTACTGGATCAAATGTTATCAAACTTGGTAATAGTTTTAAAAAGGTCATAGGAATTTTTTTTTTTTTTTTTTTGCTAAAAAATGTTTAAAAACTTGCCACCAGTGAAAAAATCATGCTGAATATAATACTTTAAACAAAATAGAATCCAGCAAATAGGACTTGAAGACATTGGTTTAAAATGTGTTTAATCGCTTCTGAAACGTGTTACAAATCATATTCAGTGTGGCTTCCATTATTTTCTGAAAGCAAGTTAAACCACATTACTGCATTCTCAACCTCTTAACATATCAGGAGGAATGTTACGCATATGTGGGTGCATTGCATCTGTCAGTTCCATCAAATTGCTTAAATTGTTACCATAAACAGTGCTTTTGAGATAACACACATTGAGCATGCTTTGTAACACGTTTGAATCCGATATCTTCATGTCCTACTCTGCAAAATTTTATTTTGTTCAACTATTTGTTTGCATAGAACGTGAATGAGTGCGTGAACATTTGTGCTCTTAGAACGTGTGCATGAATTTTTAAACATTTTTTTCGGCTGAAAGGAAATTCCCATAACTTCTTTTAAACTGTTGCCAAATTTAATAAAATTTGGTCCATTGGTTTTCCTTTTATGACCATTTCAAAATTTAAGTTTAATTATAACCACCCTGAATATTAAATTGCTTTGGAAAATATTAAATCCAATATAGAATTTCAATTAATGGCCCATTCCTTTACATCTTTGAAAATGCAGGAACGATTTCTTTTATGTGCGATTATTTTTCTTGCGACAGGTTTAAGAAATCTGAGTAAAATTAACTTCTTAATTAGAGCTAAATCTGCTAATTAAAAATAAATAGCTATTAAGTTAATCTTAAAGAATTAACTGAAGCTCATTTACTATAAATCTTTCGTGGACAAAGAGCTTCATTGTAAATAAATGACCATTTTTTCCATTGAAATAATGAGCCTATTTTTGCTTTCTCTTATCCGAAATTTACAGTGAGAAAGTATTGTTATCGTAAAAAGAATTGGAGATTTGACGAGTTTTCACGTTTTACACGTCCCGGAATCTGAAAAACTCAATTTTCAAATATGTCCCTCTGTGAGCGCAATAACATAAATATGATTTCAGCTTTATGGATTATCTATACATAGTATGAAAGAAAATTTTCTGAAAGCAACTAAGTGTTTGAACCACAAAGACTCGAGACATTTTAACGGATATTGGAGATATTTATATCATTTTGTAGAGCATTCATTGGAGAAAGTTTTTGTACAGTAAATTCATATCAAAAAAATAAAGGAAGTTTTATAGTTGCGATTTTAATTAGTAATCGCATGCGATAATACCCTCAAACTGCGCATGAGCAAATAGCACTGGGGTTTGGATATTCTATACGTTTCTTTTTTCCCTTCTGATTTTAAACAGCAATTCCAATCTCATTATGCCCAAAAGAAAAAAATCCAACCTTGGCCGGAACACATTAAATGCCAAAAAGCTTTGCTCTATAAAAAAATGTTTTGTAGCTACTTTTGATAATTTCTAAATATATTTTGTGAATGATGTTGCTTAACATGTCCATGTCATTTAGAGAGGAAGTTAGACTTAATTTTAAAGTTATTTTTTCTTCTTGGGTGCTATACCACGGACAACACCACGCGGGTACTGCTACAGTTTTATATGTTTAAGCATATTTGTTTACGCAATATTTGTATTTTTCTATCAACTTTCAAACGAAATCCTTTTAGATGACGTCTGCTTGTTCAGTTTCCCAAGTATAAATCAACACGATATTTACATAACGTGAAGAACGAAGAAAATATTGTTTGGTACGCATGCTAACATACACAGTGAAGAAAAAAAATTTTTAATTTGAAGTCAAATCCAAGAAGGAATTGAACCATCTATCAGTCGCTGCTTTAGCATGCATACAAATGAGGTGACTTCAATAAATGAAAATTTTAATGCGATCTTCTGGCTATAACAGTAGTTCTGTCTCAAATTGTGTTTTCAACCAGTCGAAGAAAAAGTGTTCGAAATCCAAAATCAATTTTCGAGGACTTATATAGTATTAATTGCATGAAAGTGATAAATCGTTTAAAAAGATCCAATCCTAAATGCTAGATTGATGCCAAAAATCTAAACTTCTGTATTATTTTCACCTATGCCATGCAAAGGATTCGAAACCTAACCTGATATCGACAATTTCATGATAGGGGTTGATTAATTAACAGAGTTTAGTGGCGTTAAAAGTATTTCTAATTATACAGTGCCAAACAAAAAGTATATTCAAACATATGGTTAATAAAAGGCGTATGGTTATATTTAAAAAGTTTAATTAAGAGATTAGGAATAGTTAATTTGAAATTTGCATGGAAATCTGTTGTATAGGTTTGAAACATTAAAAGATGCTCAACGCACAAATAAGATACAAGAAACCCATTTTTTTAAATAAAAAGGCGAGGATGAGACGCTTTATGAAGGACAAATAAATACCAATTTGTCACTTTAGTATAAACAATTCTTATATGGGTAATAATTGTGAAAAATTCAGTTAGATAAATTGGACCAAAAGTCGAGGAAGTATTTGGCATTTTAGTTTTATAAATGCTCCGTTTTTAAAGCAATACAAGGGCTCTTTTGGGACAGATCTCGTAATTTTGAACCACCATCAGAAGGCAATGATGTCACCTGAGAAAGAACAGCCATCTCCACACCAGCGGGGGAAGGCTTGGTCCTAACGTATTTAATCTGCAACATGACGGTTCTTCGGTTGAATCAGGTCTCGAACCTGAACTCAAAGGCTCACGAGCCAAGATTTTGTCACCAGGCCACCGTGGACCAAATATTTGGTAGAATGAAGTCTCTTTACTGTCACATTATATTTGACATTTAAATTAAGAATACTTTTTTTAATGTCGTTAAGAGGATCATGATCATTTAAAAGAATGGTGGCGGATTTCGCTACCTTGTCATTGAATTCCTTGCCAGGTGTGGGAACCCAACAAAATAGGATTTAATAGTCTTTATATACGAGACTCGTTCAGTTCTGAATATTAAAAGTTAGTGGATGGTACAATGATGATAAAGACTCTAAAACCTTAAGTGAGTCTAAGTAAATAATAAAATTGTGGATAAAAAAGACTCAACACTTTTAGATGGTTCTCGAGAGAATTTTAGAGAGCTTGCTTAATCGGATTTCTTCTTATAATAATTTTATTTGGCATGCTTCTAATTAGATAGCTTTTGGCATAAACCAACAGGAGTTTTTTCCTGTACAATCTCTTATACTTAAACAGTCTAGTGCTTTCTATTCTGCTCTTATCTTACACTCATATGCATCCTCTGAGGAAATATCTGAGGTAGAACAGTAAGGAGTGAAAAACAAACTTTGAAAGGTCTCAACGTTTCGCAACCCTAAGTGCTTATATATGCATTAACGCTTTATGTTTATCAAGTATTTAGTTATATAAAAAAGAGACTGAGGAGACATCGGAGAATAGCAGATGTTTGGAGAGACCTTAACGAATAGTTACCTGGATCCTATCTTCCTGTTGAGTTCTTTCAGGCCACTTTGTGTGCTGTTGTGGTTGTTAACTACTGATTACTACTTGGAGGCTGCTTTTTGTTCTAAATGTTGCCGTGTTTTTCTTGTCAGTTATGTTTTGCCTTCTGTATGTATTCATGCCAACAAGTTTAATATTCTTTTTTATTATAGACATGTTAACAGTAATATAATACATCCACTACAAGGGAACTTGTTCAATTTAGTGGAATAATTTTTGTATAATATTTATTATGTATTGATGAGGAACAGTCTGTCAAGTACTTGTTAATAAAGAAAGTATGTATTGTGGATGCTTTCTTCCCCTTCACAAAATTTGTTACATACCTAGTTTTATTCATTAGATCGCAAGCCAAATTTTATTCATTACGTTAATGTTCATGCACAAACTGACAAATAATAACACCTTTAAGATATTTTATCCAAATTTCAATGTATTTTTATGATATATCTGAGTACCAAATTTCTTTATTATTGTTCTTTCTATTTTTTGAGTTACCCTTTGCTCCTGCATACATACAGATAGAAAACATTTCGAAATATTTCGCTCAAATTTTGAATCTAAAAACTTGTTCATAATACTATGTGCCAGATTTCATCCATTTATATCATGGGGTTAATAGATAGAAAGACTGAATCCAAACATTCGCTTTTTAAGTCATAACAAAACTAAACTGAATATTCATTAGTCTCGAATTTGATTTTTTTTTTTACATTTTTTTTTCTTTTTATATGCTTTATATATGAGAAAATAGGAATCCCTTCTATCAAAACAATTTACAAGCAATTCTAATTTTTATGTAACCGAATTCCGAAATAATTCAATCTGTCTCGATACAGAAAATCCACATTGAAAGTATTTTTGAAAGAAATTAAGTTTCCCCCTTTCCTATAACGGAAAATGAAAGAAGATTCAGTATAAATCTCACTTTACTTACAGCACGAATCAAACCCACAGTATCATAAAAAGTCACTTCCACGAAATATCTCCTCTCTACAATCAGAACAGCAGAGATATTGAATTGGGAGATATTTCAGAAGTTTTTAACTCCCAAGCCCACCCAACCTATGCACTCGGTTATATCATCGCAGACGAATTTTCTGTCGCTTAACTTTTCAACCTCAAAAAATGGGTTGGTGTCGGATTTCGAAGGGGTCTAAGCCGATTTTGGTACAGGAGTAGATCTATTTGGTTGAAAACTAGAGAGAAATGAAGGTATTGGTGTAAGGTGTTCTGACTTCCCATAGGAAAATAAAGGATTGTGCAGGGTGTAAGCTGAATACTAACCATGAAATCATGAAAATGGAAGGCGTGGGTTATTTTCTAGTCTCCTATCTCTTTTCACTATTCGAAACATTCGTATTTGGAATATTTCTACTTATGAATGATTTTCTGCTTTTTGTTTGGAAGTCAAATTCCAAAAACGGAATCTTTCTTCATTTTATTTCATTGGTGAATTCTAGTCGATGAATTCCTATTTGGGCATTGAAATTTATTGTTGTTTGTCTATTTTTTAAATTGCTACAATATTTGAAAGTGAAATTTTATTTGCAGAATCTTTCTTGGAGTTTTATTTCATTGGAGAATATTATCTACTGAAATCATATTTTAGCATACAAAGATATTCTTCTTATTTTTTAAATGTTAAAATATTTGGAAGTGAAATTTCACTAACAGAATATTTCTCGGGTTTTTACTTCGTTGGTAAAAATTGTTCGGTGAATTTGTATTTGGGTGTTCAAACACAGCGCTATTTTTTCTATTTTTTTAAATACTAAAATAATTAAAATTGAAATTTCAAGAACAGAATCTTTCTTGCTTTATTTCATAGACTTCAGAGTCCTTTTTGTTATGATTTTAATTATTCTAATTTTTTCATTCATATGCAAACACGTTTAACATAAATTTGAAACTTCTAAAATAAGATTTTAGGGAAAATATTCCACCGCATGATTTTTTTAAAGATAACATTGAATAACATTTCTACATTTTTTAACACTTCAGATAACTCATAATTTAATAGCTTATTTTATTGGTTCGCAACTTTTTTTAAAGTCGTAGAATATTGTTCTTAATAATAATAGAAATGTACTATGTCAGTATATTCTCCTCTCAACATATTCGCATACTAAGATCACAGTAATTAAAAATAACAATTTATTTGCAATTTGTCTTTTGCGTTAGAATTTGATACTTTTATTCTTCCTAAGAATTACATTGATAACTATTAAGATCGTTCTTCCTCTCTTTTTAAGGAAAGGGAAAGCCATATTACTGACGGTCCGTCCTACCAATAGGCATTCGAAAATAAATACTGACTGACTGCACAGCCTCAGCAGCAATACTGGCGGAAACTGTGGTTGAATCCTAAAGGCCATCACCGGCCATGGTTCAACCCTCCCCGCAGGAAATACGTCCGGTAATCGATGGGAAGAATCAGATCCCCCAACTTTAGTGTAGACCACGGGGTTGGCGAGATCCAACCACCATGTCGGAAGCATCTTATCCTCAGTTACGATCATTGAAAGGTTAAAAACACTTGGAGTTATTGGATGATACGATAAAACTGGTTTAAATTTCGTTGCAAAAGCGAATTTGTCCATAATTTTTAAAAATTATGGGCAACAAAAATAAATATTTGAAAACTTTCTCGAAATAGAAATAAAATTTGTATAAGAGCTGAATTGGTGTTATTTTTGGAAAACAATTATAGATTTTAAAGTGAAGTAATAATTTCTTTTGTAAGACATTACATTCAGACATAGTCATAAAAAAACATAAAAGGCTCCCACAATCTTTGATTCATTACGATTCTAATTAAACTTTTGAAAATATTACCAAAATACAAATTGCCACAATTCAAAATAAATTGGCTTCAAACTTTGAAACTTCCAGCTAAGAGTTCATTCTTATAGAATAATGTCAACATACATAGAGAGAGACGTAGTTTTTTATTTTCAAAAGAGATAAAATAATTAAAATTAAAATTGCATATATATATTATTGCAAAAAAAACATACAAAATATTCGTAACATGGGATTTAGATGTATGAAAAAAAGAAGCACGTTTAAGGTATCCGACTACATTAAAAACACTGATTATCGACCACACTGGAAATTTGTTTTAATTGTTATTCCTAGTATTTCAGACTTTCCTCTTTCCAAATCTGTTTATCTTTTCCAGGAAAAGGAAGACCTGACTTATCATCCAGGGTCACATATTTTTCAGCCAAAAGCTGTCTTTCACGTCAATTTCCTCAAAACTTTTTCTTAAAAATTCTCCACCGTTAACATGATATCTCATAAATTAATAGAGATATTTAACTAAAATTTCAGTGTGTGTTTTAATTATTATTGGAAATGAAATGGACCAAAAGTTTTATTGTTGATGAAATACTTTTTTCATTTATAAGTGTTTTTGGGAAAATTAAGTCGTGAGTTTATAGAAAAGAAATATATATATACATACTTTTTTTACCCGTAACTTCTTTGCATCTCAAACTGTTTCTTAGATTTTGCTTCATTTTATTCTATAACTTGTGCACAAGGAAAAATAGGATCGCTGCATTACAATTTTGAGATGCAATTACGTTTACGTTGCAGTGTTAAGCGCTTTTGTTAAATGTCATTAAAATTCCCTACAATTTTCCCCATTTCTCAAAATTTATTATATTTTAAAATATATTTTTGTATTTATAGTATTTTCTATTATAATTGACATTACATCGAAAAATCATAATTTAAATAGTTTTTAAAAATTCCATTTTTTCTTTCGAACATAGTCTGATCGGATACTG
>JAPMOQ010051328.1:33219-58585 GCA_026543055.1 Argiope trifasciata
CAGAAGAAGTCCTTTCACCATTTTAAAATAGATTTCTAAAACACATATCAAATTCAAAAAGGATATTTAAAATCCATCCATGTGTTAAAGCTTTTGTTAAAAAAAAAAAAGAAATTTCAAATCAAGTTTCTTGGGAAAATAAAATAAAAAAATAATTTAAAAACAGAGCTTTTAATCAAACTTTATATTTTAAATAGTTTTATAGATATAAATGTGTTATTACGTATTTGATATACATGGTTAATAAGAAAAAAGTCACATGCTTCAGAAGATTCTAGAATGCATTCTGTTATTCCGAATGATAAAAAAATCTATATACAATTGAATTTAATGAAAATAATACGATTACAATGATGTGTTTGATAATATATTCCTGTTATTTTCACAATTAACTAAAAAAATAATTGTGAAACCAAACTTTTAATCAAACTTTATATTTAAAAGACATAAACGTTTTATTATGCATTTAATATACAAGGTTAATGAGACATAAGTTTCGCTCATCAGAAGATTCTAGAATACATTCTATTGTTCTGAATGATATACAAATTGATATACAATTGAATTAAATGAAAATAACACGATTATATTGATGCGCTTGACAATATAATCATTTGCACGATTAGTTAAAACTAATTAATTTAAAAACAGAACTTTTAATCAAACTTTAAGATTTAGATATTTTCAAAGATATAAATGTTTTATTATGCATTTAATATACAGGGTTAAAGAGAAATAAGTTTCTCACTTCAGAATATTCTAGAATTCCTTCTATTGTTCTATACGATAGGAAATATGATATACTACAATTGAATTTACTGAAAATACCACGATTATATTGAGGCGCCTTACATTTATGAACAAAACAATTCAGAATAAGAATCTTGTTCTGATGTAATAACGTAATGTGAATATATGTGATAATAATGTGAAATTGACAAATTTGAGCTCTAAATTTGATGTAATTTTACATTTTTTGGCGATTTTTCACTTTTTCCGACAAACGAATAGTTTGCGAGTTTTTGGCGATGCCGAGTTTTTTAATTATTTTTATCACAGACAAATTAAAGAGCAAACAGACAGACATAATAACAGAAGTATGTTTTTGAACTAAAAAAAAAATGTTTAAAACATAAAGATTCGTCAAAGTCTTTGTTTTAGTTTTTGTCTCTAGTTTGTTTAAACATTCCTATACTTCCTCTGGGCTGTAAATATAATAAAAAAGATTTTTTAATATTAAAATATGAAATTAACTGCATTTTATACAGTAAAGATATTCAAAGAATAAAAGTATGAAAACTTCTTAAAAGTCACAAGTTCAATCTAATCACACTCATATGCATAATTTTTATGGTACTCAATATCATAGATTTTTTTAAATATCTTTTCCATTTAATGGAAGCGGAATTTAAAATGGATTTAAATAGTATTTAATTTACATCTTAACAAGCACCATTGACTAAATACATAAAAAACCGAATAACATTATAAATATTCATCATTTTGTATTGAAAATAAATCAATTTCATTCCCACTTTTAAATTAATAATTCTTTTATCATGTTGACTGCAAGAACAAAAAAAAGAAAGATTTAAATTACTTCTTCATATGCTTTAATATCGTGTCGTTTCCATTAATTTAATAAGCCTCTTTATTCCTTTAAAGCAAAATTAAATTTGTAATTAGTATCGTAGCTATTGTTTTAAAATGAAACAAATAATCTGCTTCATCTTACTGCACCAATTATTGTTACATTTACCCAAAATCGCGCTAGCGATAATCATAATCTCTTATAATTAAAAGATCATTTTGTCCGTTGAAAGAAAATGTTCCTTTTTTCTTCTTGTTGCCACGAATTTGAAATAAATATGCAAATAATCAACTCCAGATTAAAAGAGAGAAACTGATTAGATAGCAGACGATTTTTCTGCCAATCTAGAATTCATTAGTATTTCTAAAATGATTGGATACAAGCAGAATCGTCTGCCATCCAATCATTCTTTTTTTAAAAAAAAATTGGAGTTAATTATTTGCTAGCGGAATTATAATAGAAATAAATTATCTTAAATCTTTTTTATTGTTTTTAAATTATGGTTATTTGTTCATTAGGTAGAGAGCTAATGATTTTTAAAATGTATGTATTTCAGGTTTCTTTTTCTATACGTTTTTTTTTATTTTATTTATAAATAATATATTATTTTTCCATTGAAATTTCTGATACAAAGTGTATATCCGGAGAAAAAAGATTAAAGATACGAATGATTGCAAATGTGGCTGTTCATTCTATTCTTATTAAAGGAAGAGGTGTATACATTATTCCAGATAGAGAACCAATTAACAGCCATGAAATAAGAAAAAATGGTATTTTTTCCGTAATCCGGGAGCCAATTTCGCCAATGTGAGCCAAACACAAGTTACACTGATTTTTATATTTGCGTTTATATACGTTTTATTGCCATTTTATATCTTTAGATGCCATTTTCTAAAATATAGAAGAATATGATAGAATTTTCTTATTAAAAATTCATAAATTAAAATCTCATTCAAAATTTTTGTTCAAATGTGGTACAATAATTTCTCAGTACTTTCTGCAGTTTCTGAAGAAAAAGAATAAGTAATCTATTCATTTAGAAATTTTATAGTTGTTTTAGTGCTTCACAGTTTGAGAATAAAATTCTTGTTAATTACAAGTTGAACATCAATATTTACAGAATCTTTAATAAATATAGCTTAGTTTTATAACGTAAAGCTTATATAGCTAAGTTTTTAGGTATATGACTTTTTTAAATATAGCTTAGTTTTTAGTTCAGAAACTGACAATATACTACTTAAGCTATCTAAAAATATTAACAAATCATTTGATAAACGTCTAAACTAGAAACTTTTTGCTTTATACCGCTTTTTTAGCCAGAAAAAATCCTTTTTTCCAATTTTTTTAAAAACTTTGTACACTTAGTTGATGTGTTTTGATTCCATAGAGATTTCTTCAATACTTTTTATGCCGATAATTCAAAAAGATAACAATTTTTGGAAGGTTTCTCAAAAAAATTCATTCTGAGCTTTGTCACAAATTTTAATAGATAAATGCATATTGAAATAACAAATATTAATTACTTTTAATTACTTAAAACTCGACATTCATTAAAAGGAGCAAAGAAATTCAACAAAAAAATCTTGAGAAAAGACACAGTCGTCATAAATGTGATAAGTTGAGTTCAAATGCTTAAAGATGATGAAGGGAATGATTCATTACATCATCATGAGAAGCAAATTACTTCGGTGAAGCGAATGAGATGAGATTTAATGAATGAGAAAAAATTGTGCTCCTTTTAATTAATTAAAGTTGTATACATACACTAGATTTTTTTTAAAAATATTTTGACTTTAAAAAACCCATTTTTTTAATTCAGTAGGTCATTAAACGTATGTTTAAATTCATTTCAAAGAGGAAAAAATCCATATTACACTAATTGTTAATTAATTAAATAATATTAAATGAGCTAATTAGTGTATCTTTTGAAACCTGATAGCTAAAATTATAATTTGTAAAGATACACAATTCTAGTTAGAAACTATGCCCAGTATTAGACTTCAGTTTTTTAGGCAATTCTTTAATCAATTATGAATAGAAAATGCGAGATATTTTGTTATGATTGTTTGAATGAAGCACCATAGTGGAGAAATATCATTCTTTATAAAATGAGTTTTTAAAACCGAAACTAGAGTTTTTAGTGGATGTAACTCAAGAAAAAACTTTATAACTCGAGAAACGTTCCGTATATTGACAACATCTTAGTATCATTTGAATGCTAATGGATCAGAGAACATTTTGAAGCAATGAAAAAATATTCGATATTTTGAACGATTTTCAGAATTTCAAGTGTGTACAGACACCACAATGGGCATTGAAATGACAAACATTAATTTATTTTATATATTTAAAATTCAACATTCATTGAAAAAAAAGAGAATTCATTAAAAATCTTACGAAAAGTTGCATTTGTTATAAATGTGATGTTGGATTCCAATCCTCAATATGATGAATGGAATTCTTCGTTAATTCATCATGATGCTCAAACTATATTGATGGAACGAATGGGATGAAATATACAGAATTACTCAGGCATATAAATTTAAACGCCAATAGCTAAACAACAAGAAAACGTACAATATTTGTCAAACTCACAGAACATGCGATAAAACTAGGAAATTACAACTATATCTGTGTCGAAAGCTCAGTCGTCGACATTAGCACGGAAGCCTCGGAATTTGAAATTCGTACTTTAATTAGATACAGCAAATACCAACACTGTTGTGGCAAGTCGCACATGCTATTAATACCTCTGAATATCCATGCTGCCTGCATCTGTTGCAGAGCAACTCATTAGAGCAACTTGACTTGAGACGGATGTGTGGGTGTTATTTCCTTCATATGTAGACCTCCTTTATCAGAACTGAGATTAGAGAACAAGATATCGTGGAATAGCAATGATACGCCTATTCAAAAAATAAAGAATCTGAAATGCGAGTTTGTATTACGTGCCAAATAATATTGTGTTGATAAAAGTGATGTTTTAGATTTATTTTAGTTCATCGTTTGGATATTCGGATTGTAGATTTAGAAAGTGAATTATAAATAGCGCACGATTTTGTACAGAAATAATTTCATAGATATACTGAATCAACTTCATTTACGAATGTATGAAATAATAGAAAGTATTAAATAAATTGCTTAAAATCATTTCTACACTTTTTTAAAATGCATTCCCTTCTTTATATTCAAAGAAAAAAGTTCTAAAATCTTCAAAATTCGATCTTTAGATTTTGGCAAATCTGTATGTATCATACAAATTTGAAGCGATCTTTCAAAAAGTCTTCTACCAAAATATACAAAGAAAAAAATTGCAATTTTCAAAAATCGATCTTGAGATTTTGATAAATTTGTAAGTTTCAGCCATTTTATTATTTTTTTTTTTACTTTCTGTTATACAAAAAAAATCTATTATAATTTTTTTTTAAATCGATATCCAGATTTTTACAAAGTTATATGTTTCCGACCTTTCGAAAAGTCCTCTATTTTTTACTTTACAAACTATACACAGAGAAAATATTGCAATTTTCGAAACAAATCGACATTTAAAATTTTGAAATTTATATGTTTTAAACTACCAACATTTTTGTAATAGCCTATCTGCGAATATGACTCAAAAGTGCTTTAAGCTGGAGCGATAAAATTCTATAGGTGTTCTTTTCAAAATGATTATATAATTTTATCAAATTCGGAAAGAAATATGTTTAAAAAAAATATCTATCTATTCGATTGAATTGTAATCGAAACACATTCAAAAGAAGTCTGTCAAACCCACGGTTCAAATGCAAATTAATAGGATAGCTCTAAAATGAAGAATGTTAGAGGGGAATAACTCGGTTTATAAATTTAAGATCTATAATATAATATCGATATATGAACCAAAGCAAGAAAGGATTGACCATTTGTTGGTCTGTGCTTTCAAAAGCATGCAGACGCAATAAATCAAAAACATAATGACTAAAATGTGCCAAATTTGGTGTTTGATATCTGGTATTTTGAGACTGTAGTTGCAGTTCTATGCCCATTTTGGTTTCAATTAGTTGGGAAGACGCGTTAAAATATAAATTCGATTTTCGAAAACCATTAACCTGACACCAGGCATATGTCGCCAAAACCTCCCCAAACGTCACACGAAAATTAAAAATAAAATGCTAAATCACATTTTTTTGCAATTGGAAGGATGGCAATATCGTTATTACAGAATGTGCGAAAAAGTTTTGGAGAGACAAAATCCTGCCTTATGTTGCAATTCCCTGTTACTTCAAGAAAACTATTATTCCAGATAAAAACTATTCCCTGTATGGGGATTATTAATTATTGATATAGTGGAACTCAGCCCTATTTCAATTCGAAAGATCCGCATTTCCCTCATCACAGTGTAAATTTGTTTTTTCTGCAATCACAAAACACGAGGCGTTAGATTTCTTTCAAATTTAGCTTTGAGTGTGCATAAAAAAGTGAAAATATTTTAGTTTATCTGAAAATTTATCAAACATATCTGAAAACATTCTAGTTCTGTATTTTTATTTCGTATTAAGATGGCAACTATGCAATAACATCAAAGTTTCGCATAATGATGCTTATAGAATTACATATCATATGTATGTTTTGACTTTTATAATATTAATAAATGACGAAAAAAAATCCTTGGGAAAAGTTATTAAATATGGCAGATATTTAGCTCTTGAATTTCAAATCAATATTCCGAAAACAGACTTCTCTCAAATATTACTTCATTCAAGTCGTCTATACACCTTTGTTTTTATAGATCCAGTGACGGGACATCGAATGTTCTTGACAAAACATTGGAACTCAAATGATAACATAAACATGGTTAGAATTATCGTATATTCTAAAATATTGAAATTCGCAAAAATTTTGCCAAATAGTCGTGAGGTATGTCGCAAAAACCGATGCTATACATGTTCGTGCTATCTTTAGCAGCCTTTTCTTTACCAAGAAAACTAACTATATGAGTGAACGATATTACAATTTCATAGCCATAAGAAATACATAATAAGCTTCGAATTCACTATGACTGCCATATAATCAAAGTAAATAATAAAAATAAGATAAATGTAGTGCAAGTAATATTTAAATGCTTGTTATCATTTTAGAATATTTTAGACTACAGAATCTTTATAAGGACTTTTCAATTTCTATTATTTTCATTTTTAAGACAGTTTTAATAAAAGCAATACTGGTAGAAGTAGATCAGTCTTTTAAAAACATCTGTTTTCAAAAACAAAAAATACGTAATCATAAAAGCATGTCAACCTGTTTTCAATTTCTAGTCTTTTCATTTTTGAGACAGTTTTAATAAAAACAATGCTGGTAGAAGTAGATCAGTCTTTTAAAAACACATCTGTTTTCAAAACAACATACGTAATCATAAAAGCAACCTTTTGAAAACGTATCTGATTTCAAAACATACATAAGTAATAACAATGTAATACTGGTAAAAGCAGATAAAAAAATATATGCGATTAAAAGATGAGGAATATTGCCTACGTGATTTCGGACATCAATTGTTTATTGTTTCCCATTATTCAAGATCTCCGAACGAAAACAGGTTCATATTACCCATGATACCAAAGGTGGGTTTTAACAGCTCTCGTTCTTTAAAAGGTAGAACTTCACAAATCACTCCTCCTTAAAATATCAAAAGCAAATGTCGAAATTTATGACAGAAGTAGGAAACGAAACCATCTATCTTTATTTAGTCTGAAACTTCATATCCCGGCAGACAAATGATGCTGTCAGCTTTGTTTTCTTTCGGAAAACAAAAGGTCATCATTCCAGATCTCTGGAGAGTAGGACTGCTGTGGCACTTTCTGGTTACTATGTAATGTTATAAGTAATTCCTGAATGCCACATTCTCTAATTCTTCCGTATTCCAATTTATTGCAATTACAGAAAATCAATCTAAGAAAACTATTACATTATCTGTCTAAGCAATACTTATTTTTATTGCTTATATAGATAATGTACAAGAGTTTTGAGAGAAATCTATACTATTAATAAAGAATAATCTATGCCTTTTTGAGAAGGTATTCTACAGTACAGACTTTGCGATCTAGGGGTATCAATTTCGAAACGTGTATAATTTAGAGAATAAAAACTTACATTTTGAACAATTTATTAACTTTTGATAAGAATACTAACTAATTAAAAAATAATTAATCTTTTTTTCGTTTTCCTCGGCATAAATTCTGAGAACATCTTTGCATAAACCGAACTTTTCAATTGTTCACAAATTTAATTGATAAAATTAATGCAAAATATTTATTTAAAATCATAATGCTTTAAAAATATTTTTTTTTAAAAAATGCCAATTATGTGGGATTATACTTAACTATAAATGATCTAAATATCTAGGAAATATTTCAACAAAAGATTCAATATAAATTATTAAAAATGATCGATTGAAAGATATGTCCATTTTCAAACATCTTTAAGAATTTTGTGTAAGGACTCATTTATGAATTATTAAAATTTGCTTTAATTATTAAGCATGTATCTATATCTATGTTGCTCTCTACCTTTGTGAGGTGTGTAAAATAGCCCCCTGTAAATAGAGGTTGTACATGCAAATGTGTAATTGTCATCTTCATGTGAGTTAGAGGTCAGACTTCTGAAATCGGGTGCTCAGGGGCCTTTACCTCAAAAGTTACTGCAGATACTAGGCTTAAATCACTGATTTTGTCGGCTTTCTTGATAAATGCCATAAGTAATTATAATAACGAGCATTGTTTAATATCGCAGGATTGTTCAATAAATCTGTGTTTTTAGTATATTAAACCTGATATTCTAAAGCAAGAAAATTTGCTATAGTAAGAAAAGTAATTATCCAGGAATTAAAAATTTATATTCTTTCTGTAAATGCATCTCTTGTCAAAACAAAATATTTTGGCGATATAATCATGAACATTTATTTCATCCACATATTTTCAAAAATGCAACTGAAAGTATAAAAACTTCTTGAAATGTTAATTACTCCTAAAACCCTTTCGGACAAATTGTAATTTTCTACCTAATCCATCATTCCACTCAGAATTAGAACAGAACTGAGAAATAACTCTATAAAAGTATAAGCGAGTGCCAGTGTTTAAATGCTTAGTGTTATTTATCTACTAAAATAAAATCAGAATCCATTGTACCAATAAAATTGAAAACAAAATCAGAGAACTTGATACCTCAGACAAAGGACTTTTCTGACTTTTCACCAAATGTCTTGCTGTCTATCTGTCTTTCAAATGTGATATTTTCCATACTACTGAAATGAACCAGAGTGCTGTAGAATGTTATCCAACAGATTAAACATAATATGATACGATATTGTACAACATGCGATATTATATTTTTCTATGTCCACCAGTATAATGTATTATTGCTGATATTGTTTAAAATGACAATAGTGTGCCATAAATCTGTGCTTTATGGTATTAAACCTAAATTTACTAAGAAAATTAATTTGGAACTTGAAGATTATGAAATCTATATTCTTTATTTTATGCGTCTCAACACAAAACTTGGAGACAGAATCTTGAGGCTGATAATATTCTATTTTATCCACAATCTGTTTTTAAAAATATAGTCTTCTTATAGATTTCAATTACTATTGAAACCCTTTCAAACAAATAATAATTTTGAACTTTGCCGAGCACTCCACTTAGTATAGAGAGATAGAACGGTGAAATAACTTTACAAAAGCATAGGCGAGTCCCAGTGCTCAAATACGTAGTATTATTTATCTATTAAATCTGAGAAGATTGTACCAATAAAATTGAAAACAAAGGCAGAGGACTTAAATCCTGAGACAAATGACTTTTCAGAGATTTCTCCAAATATCTAGCAGTGTATCCGTCTTCCAAAAGTGATATTTTCTATACTACTCAGATATGTCAATCTGTTGTACACTGTTGTGCAACAAATTAAATTTAATATCGTAAAATATTGTACAGCATTATACAATATTATCTTGTTAAATGCCCAGCAGTATAAGGTATTATTGAGGATATTGTTTAACTCTTTATTTACCAAATTATGTTGCCATCAATTTTTTATCTTTATTTTTCACCAGTAGTTTATTCTTGCAGAATAATCCCAGAGAACCCAAGAAAAGATGCAATTAACAGAAATATCTTAATTCATTTAATTATAAATTAAAAATTTTAATTCCTACTTTTTATATTAACTGGGTTATTTGGGTTACTTCCTCCGTGTTCTTTCGAATACAATCAGCAAAAATAGTCATAAAGATGTAAGCTATACTTAAATGGTACTTATAAATACCGTCAGTAAAAAAAGGGTTAATATGACAATATTGTTCCATAAATGAGTGCTTTATGGCATTAAACCTAAATTACTTTACAAAAAATAATAATTATAAAGAAATTACAAGAATAAGAAACTCATATTCTTTTTTTTTATTTCATTATGCATCTCAAAACAAAACTTGGAGACAGAATCATGAGTCTAATAACATTCTATTTTATCCACAATCTTTTTTAAAAATATAAAGTATTCTTATAGATTTCAATTAATAATGAAACTCTTTCAGATTAATTATATTTTCAACTTTGCCAAACACTCTACTCAGAACAGAGAGACAGAACGGTGAAATAACTCTACAAAACTATAAGCGAGTCCCAGTGTTCAAACGCTTAGTAAACATAAGATTCAGAGCAGCGAGTTTCTGATAATGCCTCAGTGGCATTGCAAAATCGTTTAATCCAGCGCCACTGAAGATTGGGAAGTATTGCCTCTGACGAGTCAATAGTAACTAAGTTAGAAATAGAATCACAGAAATTGACGCTTTCTTGGAATTCACACAAGAGATGAATCATTTCTGAGAAGAAAGTAAAAGAATATGATAAATGCAGAATTCTCATCCGTTTCTTGGATCTCTCTAGAGATTATATGCAGATTTCTAGATCAAAATTAATGCATCCACCAACGTCGGCTTTGCTTGAGGTCTTTGATGTTTAAAGGGAATCGAACTTGAAAGGTGTGTCGCTATTTGTATAGAAGGACCGTTTGTGAGATTGTTAATTATTCACTAGAGGAAAGATTATATTTTGTATTTAAATATCAATACGAAATGTAACTTGTGAGCATTGGTAAACGATAATATTTGGAAATGTTTTTCCTTTCTTCTAAAGCCATATTTTTTACTTTATTTTTAAATGGCGTTTATGTTGGAATTTAATTATGTATAACTAATTCATAATTTAAATATACATTTATTCTAACATCTGATAAAACTGACTTTTGTTCAATAAATTTCACCATTTCTTAAACATATTCGATCAAAATAATTATTATAAAAGCATGACTTTTAATAAATATAAATATTTATGATTTGCATAGAAACTGAATCAAATGTATTTAATATCCCCAAATGCGTTTGAAATATATATTTCATTGTAAAATCATAAATTTTATTTATAATTTTTGTCTTTCTTCATAAGTGAAAACATTATGTGAGCATTGGTAAGCAACAATATTAGGAAATCTTTTTCCTTTCTTTGTTGTTAAATACTATCTAAAGCAATATTTTTTTCTACATTTTTAAATGGCGTTTATGTTGAAACTTATTTATGTAAAACTAATTCATGAATTAAATAAACATTTATTCTAACATCTGATAAATTATTTTTGTCCAATAAATTTCACCTTGTCTTAAACGTATTCGATCAAAATAAATTATTATAAAGACATGATTTTTAATAATTATAAATATTTATGATCTGCATAGAAACTGAATCAAAGGTTTTTAAATATTCCCAAATGCGTTTGAAATATATATTGCAGCGAGAAATCACAACTTTTATTTTTAATTTTTGTCTCTCTTCATATTTTAAATGATGAGAAATCTAATAAATTTAAGCAGCATTTAAAAAATACTGCTTCAATTTATAAAGCGTCATCTTTGCTTTTAAATTCTTGAATAATAGTATAAATATTATATATTCAAAATATCGGGGAAATATATTTTTAAAAAATGATTTTTAACTTCAAAAAATAAAAAATTTTGAAAAATATAGAAATTGAATGTTTCAAGAAAAATGAATCGAATGAACCACTCACCAAAGCTGAAGTTTTTTAGCTGTTTCTAACAACATGTAATCATCCAATGTTATTAATTTATCTAAATTGGCTGACTTTTGTCGAATTTTTCAAATTAGCTAAAACTAAGACTCTTAAAGTTACAGATTGTTTGAAATTTACCCCGCGAAGACAAATTTTTGAATTTTCTTAAAAAATAAAATGTGTGGGATGTCTATCTTTGTCTTAAATAATACATTAGAATCTATTATTAAAGTATGTGTATCTATTTATTACGATACACATATTTCAGGGGCAGTAAAGTAAAAAATTCTTCAGGATTTGTTGATTTGTATGGCAATGGCATGAATCCTTTTAAAGTAATGAGAGGGAATTGTCCTTCAGATGCTTAAAGTCAATAAAAAATTTCCAATAATTATATTTACGTATTATAATTTCTCTATATTAGGTATACTTCGTATACCATAAAATAAAAATACATGATGTTTGGACCAATAGGAACAAACTGGTGGTGCATTACAGGAAATCTGCATGATATTGAAGGTATCTGAACTCGTCCAATTTCCCCAGGGCATCCGCTAGTTGTCAATGTAATATCGAGATGAAATTGAAAATAAATGCATATATTGTCCATGTAGATGGAATTCAAAGCACAGGAAGTGGAGTTAAACCAATTTACTAACTCAACTCTGAACACTGTGACTGAGAGATCTTCGACTTTTAGACCAGGTGGGAAAGTTCCAGAATAGCTTTCTGGGGGCAGTAAGAAAAATCCAGAGTACTTATCTGGTAAACTAAAGAAAGGTTCAGAATCTTCTGAAATGCGAAATAAAGGAGAAACAAATCAAGGGAAAATATGTACACAAATTTGGAATCTACCGGGATTCGAACTCATGATCTCTACTTGACCAGTGTTATAACCATTCGGCTATGGAAACTCGATTGTTTCTTTTCAAAGCGGCAGTATTGTTTAGTCCATTTTTAAATATCTAGAAATATTATAAAACTGTCTATTTTTTAAATTTTTGTTCCAAGAAATAAAATAATTAAATTATTTAGTTTTAAATTCCTTTCAATAGAAGTGTCATGGACCATTTTAAATATTCCACTATTCGCAATGCAAGAAAAAAATACCTATACATTCCTCCAATCTATAAGTAATCAAATCTGAATTCTAAAGTTTCAACAGCTACCATCTGCCAAAAAAAATTGTCCTTTTACTGTAAATGTTTCTTTAACAAAATATAATCCAAATCGTCGACTGTCCTGGTTTATGTACACATTCCATCTCCAGTACCTTTCCATTCCACTGAAAGGCAGAGCATTATACGTCACACCATTTTTTTCCTCCTTCCTGTTTTCAATTGAAATAATATTCTTTTATCAAAATCGACATAAAGGGAGAGATTGATCTGAAATCTAATGTCGAGTTTTCTTGTGGATAGAATCTTAGCGGGCAGAAAATTCATCTGCATTGAAAACCTGTTTCTGCTGCTTGGATGGAGCTTGAAATTTTAAATCTTCCGAAATACTTCCTAATTCAAATATGCCAGGGATTCTAACTGCGAAAAAAAAAAAGGTTATATTTGGTTAAAAGGATATTTCGAAATTTTAGGGTCCGATTAAATTTATTTCTAGGAATAATAAAAGTTTTACATGGATTTCTGAGCAATAGAATATTGTGAAGAGAAAGAGGAATTATTAAAATTTCTTCTCATAAAGTTTTATGATATATTTCAATTTTGGTTTGAATTATAAAAAAATATATGATGATAGAAAAGAATATTTCTTGGTCCTTTTTGGTATGAAAATTTTATTAGTTTTATTTTAATTGTTTTATTGGCACTGCTTGTGGCACCATTAAGGAGATATAATTTATTTTTTAAAAAACATGCATTCTCTATTTCCGGTTAATGAATTACAATGTTATTTAATAGTATACTTAATTAAGGAATTTAATAGTAATTAATAGTAATTTAATAGTATACTATATTAAGGAAGCTTTAAATTTAAAAACCCAAGAAATATCTTTCCTGAAGTTCAAAATACAACTTAGAAGTGATATTAAAAAACGAATAATTAAGTATTGGCCGGAGTGCCGGGTTGGTGATTTTTGGCCTTGGAAGCAAACTTGCTGACGTTGGAAATAAAAAAGAAGGATCCATGTAATCAGATAATCATGGCGATATCTCCAATAAGACTCCAACTCTAGCGTTTGTTATAGAACAAGCGACGTACTGTCAGTGAAGTTGTAAAAATCAGTCAGTTGAGAGTCGAGTCGAGAGATATGAGTTACTCAACGAAGTATTCTAAGCTGTATACCGCGATTGCCGAGTAGTAAGGTCTCAACTTCGGAATTGAAGCGTTGTATGTTCGAGGCAAGCTCAACCAAAATCGTGTTGAGTCGCGTCGAATTCAAGTTCAATCGTTCTTCGTATAAGCGGATCTATTGCACGTTAAATCCGTCCCAGCTTAGAATACTCTTGCTGGTGTAGAGTGGAAAGGATGGTGTGAGCTCAGATCTCGTCCTTGTCATTTGGCCTCTGTTATGATGTCCGTCCCAAAATAGTCCTAGTATTGCTTTGAAACAGAACGTTTATATAGATAAATTAAATTTCGTTGGGAGTGCATATCTGTGAGTTTTATGAGGGCTTACATTGGCTCCAATGTAATAACCGATCGACCCTGCGATGTTTGGGTTTGAAGTCCAGTAACTTAACCATTCGACAAAAGCGTACGCTGAAATCTAGCGTCTGTTACTGGCTTGTTAAGATGTCGCCACAATACTACGGTTACTTATTACCAGTCTTTTTCTACCAAGTTCTGTTCTTGCGTACACTTCGCGTCGTGTGTGTGCGTTGTTTTTTCATATAACAAACTAAGTGCATTCTAGGTAAGTTATGTTTGCTGTCAAATATAATAACTATACAGGGTGATTATAATTAGTGTCCTAGTTTGAAACTATCATAAAAGGAAAACTACCGAGCCAAATCTTATCAAACTAGGTAATAGGTTAAAGAAAGTCATGGGAATTTCTTTTCAACCAAAAATACTCTCCGCCAGAGAGGAATGGCGCTGTATTCAATATTGTTTTAACAAAATAGGACATGAAGACATCGGTTTAAAATATGTTTAATTAGTTATGAAACGTGATACAAAACATGTTCAATGTGTGTTATCTCAAAATATCTATTTCTGGTGAAAATCTAAACAATTTGGTGGAATTGAAACATGCGACACGCCAACATGTGCATCACATTCCTCCTGATAGTGTAAGAGCTAATGTTGAGAATGCAGCAATGGGATTAATATATTGGAAGCACTTGAACATGTTTCAGAAATGATTAAGCGCATTTTAAACCAATGTCATCATGTTCTATTTTGCTTTACAATATTTAATACAGCTTCATTTTCCCTTGGTAGTGAGAGTTTGAACATTTTTGAGGGAAAACAATTCCGTTATTTTTTTTAAACTATCACCAAGTTTGATAACTTTTGTTCCTGTAATTCCCCCTTCATGACCCTTTCAAAAGTGAACTTTAATTATAACCACATTGCATTTTAAGCAATACTTTTCTTAAATTCAATTATTTAATCGAAATTTCCATTCAATAGAAATGTACCACTTTCATCCAAGACGAGTTTATCGTCATTCTACATAATGATATTATTTTAAATAACAGTTTTAATCCTATTTAAAATCTTAAATAACAGAATTCTTGAACACCGCAGAAACAAAAACAATTCTATTATGATTCTCCAATTCATTCTAACCATTATTTGCCTTTCTTATTATTCTAAACATAAAATAATTAACCTTTTCCACAATTAACCACTTTCGAATTCTTCAGGAACTGTCTTTCCCCGCTTCCAGGAAAGAACAACCCCGGAGCGCATTTCGTCCTGTCACCGTTAAGTTATGAGACGCCCCAGGAATGTAGGGGTACTTTGTTCCCCGCCAAAGCACGACGGGGCGACTGTCGTGAATTAAATATCTAAAGTTTTAGAAATTTGTAATGAAGCTATTAATTCCTCAGTGGCCAGGTGACAGCCTTTCCAGACGTTTCGCACATGCGCATTCATTTTCAATGTTGCACTTGTGTTTCCAATTTAAAATTGCACTCAATCAGAATGGAAAACATGTGTCTACTCTTTTGGGGGAAAATTTATGAAAATAATTGTTGTGAATAAAGCTCAAGATAATTATATTTAAAAAATAATTATTTGCAAAAAAAATGGAAAATGAATTTATTTTTGTGTCTTTGTCACTTGTATTTTCTCGTAATTGTTGTATAAAAAGAATACAATTATCGTTAAAAAATTTCGAACTCGTGATTTTGACAAATCTCTAATAGGAATGGCAATACCTGTATTTTAGCCATTTGTGTAGTTTTGTAATACGGGTGTTCACAAGCTTAAATACCGTTATTTGTTATTTACAAGAAATTAGTTTCATTGTTTCTACTATATTGTAATATCTTGAGAAGGAAAAAGTAGATTTAAAAGTACACAAGACATTTATTCTCAGACATAGACAAAAACATTACACATGAATTAGAAACAGAATTAACAGTTATAATTTCTCCGAGGTTTTATTAAAATCCTTGTCTTTGGAGATCACTTCAGATGTCTATTTATTTATTTTCACTTTCATATATAAAGTATTATAAACAGTATAAGGCACTGCTGTTATCGTCGAAAAATTCGAGCTCCAACTTTTAAAAAAATTCGTGGGCTCCAAACGTCCTTGAATCTCAAAAATATTTTTAAGAATTATATTTGTCACTGTCTGCTTGAGTACAAAAATTCAAAACGTAATAAGGTAAACATTTAAAAAATTACCCATTTTTCACACCAGATTTGTAGAGTTCTGTAAAAAATTGAGCGAAATTCTAAGAAAACTTAACTTTTTGGTAGTCCAAGTACAAGTTAACACAAATTTAAAGAAGTAGGTTGTTAAAATCTGGAACATAGCTTTAGCATCTGAATGAAAATTCTTATAAATTTTTGTGCCAAATCTGTTAAAGAATTAATCGTCTTCCGTTTTGCACTTCTGTATACATGTAAACGTAATTATCTAATATGTCCAATGATTTAAAATGTACGAAGGCAATCCCCAAAAAAAGGTCTCCTATATTTTTAGACATACAAAGAACCGTTTATTTCCTATAATTGCTACATCACTTTAAAGATTGAAGAATGCTTTATTTTTCAAAGTAATCACCATTTTGGTCAATGCATTTTTGCAGACGCTGTGGCAGTTTTGCAATGCCCAGGTCAGACCAGCTTTCCGCCATGCCCTTTAGGAAGCGTTGAACCTTGCAAATTTTCAGTTAAAATCATGTGGGTTGTGCTTCTGGAAACCTCGGGAACCAAAATCCAGAGTGATCCTCCGATCTTTACGCATGAGTTCCTCAACTTTCGCGATTGTCTCGTCAGCAATCGACGGCCTCCCGCTCCTTTCTTCGTCATGAATTTCAGTACGGCCGGCTGTAAACTCTCTACACCACTTGCGAACGTTTTTGACATCCATGCACGACTGTCTATATACTTCCGTCAATAGGCGGTGAATTTCAACCGGTTTAACGCCTTTAGCGTTCAAAAATCGAATAACTGCGCGCACTTCGCTCTTGGCGGTAACGTTTATCGGGAGCTCCACTTCAAATGGCTGCCAAACCAAGACTGAGCATCCGAGGGAAGTGCCTGCGTGCTTATGTGGTAGCGGAGAAAGCACCACTCATAACAGTGTTGCCAACAACCGCATTAAAACTTTCTCTACGTCCCCCAAAAAATAGGAGACCTTTTTTTGGGGATTGCCCTCGTACATGCACACTTGAAACTTCAAAAATCGTTCAAAATATCGAATTATTTTATTGCTTCAAAATATTCTCTGATCTTTTTGCTTTCAAATGATACCAAGATGTTGTCCATATTCGGAATATTTTTCGAGTTATAGGGATTTTTCTTGAGGTACTTTCACTAAAAACTCTAATTCCGGTTTTTTTAAACTCATTTTATGAAGAATGGTATTTTTCCAGTATGTTGCTTCATTCAAACAATCATAACTCAACACAAAATTAACCAAATACAGTTATTTATATATCAAAATAATCTGTATGACGCAATTTTTTGTGCATTAATCAAAGTTATGTTTAAAGAAATAAGTTCCAATAGTTATTTAAAAGTTAAAATTTAAAAATCTAGCATTTTTTATTCACCCTTAATGAAAAAATTATTTTAAAAAATCTACATATTTTAATCACTTGATTGAGACAGACAACATGAAGACTAATATTAGGCATCCTTTTCAACTAGAATTGTGTGTCTCTACAAACTAGAACTTAAGATATGTTTAAAAAATATTCTCATTAGCACATTAAAGATTACTTAATTAATTTAAAATGATATGTAATATGGTTTTTTCTCACTGAAATGATTTTAAACGTATATTAATGAGTTACTTTGAAAAAATTGTATTTTTAAAGTTAAAATTTAAAAAGAATCTTGCCGTGTACGCTTACACCTTAAATCAGAGAATTACACTCAATTAGAAAAAAAATCCTTCTTTTTTTTAGAGAAGAGTTTATGAAAATACCTTTCTGCAAAGACCGCTCATAATATTTATATATAAAAATATGTATTCTTATCTAAACATTAAAATAAATTTAATTATAAAAAATGGGGCAGAATCTGGACATTAAGTTTAATCGCTGTGATTTATCTGAAATCAAATATATCCATGGTTAACAAACTAGCCACCTGATGTAACTCGTAATGAATGAATATTGAAGGAAAGCTTATTTATATCTAACTCACTAATCTGGATTTCAGAATCAGCTCATGTAAAGAGAGGAACTAGTGGAGAGAATAACATCTTATAGAGTAAGTAGTCGAGACCTTCTATTAAAATTCACAACTGTTCCAAAGGCTTGGAAACAATTTTTACTTCTTAACTCTTCCAACTTCTATAGTACAAAGTGAATAGGGAAACAACACTTGGAAGTGTGTAACACTGAATCGATATTTCATTCAAAGAGAGTGGCTATTTTGGATAAATGAGGAACTTATTCAGCTTTGAGAAACTACACAATAACTAACTCAACGGAAATTATAAGATCTAAAAACGTGATGAATATGTTCATCACATTTATAGTTATAAATGTTGAGTAACTTCAAATAGGAATTTCAAGCTTTAATCTTATACTATAATACGAGGAATGGTTGCCAAGTCGAAAATCACCCCAGAATTAATAAACTCCGGTAAACTTGGGGGTCTGGGGTTTTTGCCCACGAGGAATCGATTGGCTCCGGTTTTGAAGCGCTACGGTCGAGCAGTTCGGAGTTACAGATAGGATATTTTCAAACTTTATTAGTTCGTCATAATGGCTAATAGGTTTCAAGCGGTGACATGCTGCCATCTATAGCCAATATGGCGAACTAATAAAGTTTCCAAAAGATGATCTGGAACTGATCTCGAAATGGATGATCCATAACCCATGTGGGGATATGAACCCAAGTGCTCCGTGCATGGTCAGCAAACATGGAAGAGACCAGTGCAGATGGGGATTTCCAATGGAACATCAAGACATGACATCGCTGGTGGACGATGAAAAGCCGAGGTTTAACCGGTTATCTTTTCACCAATGGTTTCACAAATTTTCTTATGGCATCTATTGTTTTGATAAATCACAATTGAAAATTTAAATCTTCAAGTTAGCTTCGATACCTGTTTTCTCCGAGCGGAGCTCGGTCACCCTCTGGTCTAGTATAAATCCCAAGAATGGCATATTAAATGAATTTACAGAAAATATCCCGGCGTCCTGGCATAGGGGTCGCGTGTTTTTTCGTAATCTGGGCGTCCCGGTTCTGGCATGGTTGTTGTTCTTTGTCTGTGTTCTATCTGTGGGCGTGTGAATGTGCCCTCATGTAAAAGAGGGTTATGAAAACGAATGTGTAAGTCATCTTCATGTGAGCTAGAAGCCAGGCTTCTGCTTTCTAGATGCACAGGAGTATTTACCCTCAGAAGCTACTGCACCCCCTTTTCCGTGGAACCATGAATCAACATCATCATAGAAGAAAATGATTTCAATCTTTCTTCGCATTTAAAAGATGAGAAAGTAAAGTTTGCTTTTAGAAAAGTGTCTTTAAAAAATGCAATTGATCTGAAATTTCATGCATCAAAGGTAAAACTTCTATTATGAATCGGATACAAAATGCTACAAGGTTTATGTCACTGAAATATTTATGAGTGTTCTCAAGATAAGAACATTTTTATCGGCTTCTACATTTATTTAGATGGATGCTGATTAGATATTCAGGTCTTAATTGCAGCAAAATTCAACTTAAGAAAGTCACCAATCTATTTACTGGGAGTATTCGCTGCTTAGTATATCACTACTTTTCAATTAGAACAACAGAAGATAGACACAAACAGAAACTCGTCAAAACTTTATGAATCCTGGCTTTTGAACTAAAGAAAATGTTGCCAAAAAAGAAGGTTTTTCATCCAGATTGGCTCAGGTCTTGGTGGCTTTTATAGAGCAGATCTAAAATAATTGGTAGCCTTTTGTTTGTAGCAGTCCAGTCAAAGATTACTGAATGTTTGTCTGTTTCATTGGTTTTCTGGATAAATTTATCCTTAGAATCATTGTTAAAACTGTACAGCAAGTGAACAAATAAATACAATAAAAATAAAATAATTTCTTTCCCATTAATTTTCGTATAAAATAATATTATTTTATCCCTTCAAGCAAAAGAGGTGTTTCTCAAATTCACATATTCAATGTATTAGTGGACAGTTTACAGAAAGGAGGCGATTCAAATAATAATAGTAAGAATTCAAATAAATATTGCAGTTGAGGATGGTTTTTTTCCCATCATATTTCAAATAAACTTTGAAACAGTATGTTAACAGACATTAAATTTTCCAGGTAAACTCCTTACTCAGCTACATGTCCTTGTTTTACCAGAAAAAGAATTTGCAATTAAAGCGACTCTTAAAAAAAAACATTCCAAATGTCTATTGCTACGATATCTTCACAACAAATCGAACAGTATCATATAGATATACTACAATATCTTGTACCAAAAGAGCATCCAAACTTACTTTAAATTATCTGCGAAATGCCAAATAAACGTTCTACTATCTCTAAAGTGCCGGTATTCAGCACATTGCTGAATCGAGGTGATTCTCCGACCCTCGCATCTCAGTGGCATAAATGAAGGCTCCTTATTTAGCGCTTTGAAACGGTAGAGAATATCCATTCACAAGTCCACAGTAATTAACTTAGAAGGAGATTCGTAATAGTTCTTGCTTAGAAGGAGAATCATAGCGAAATTCGCATCAGAGACGAAAACAATTCACGGAAGGAGAAGGAAAATACAATATGTTCGCTCTTTTCTAGGAAATTCTCTGGAGATTTTATGGTAATTTCTCGATCGAAATGAATGCATTCTCAAATTCTATTCATTCGCTCTTTGATGTGCATTGGATATGAAATTGAAAACTGTGCCGCTATTCGTGAAGAAAGGCGATTTCATAGACTAATTATTCACAAAGGGAAAGATGTTTATTTAAGATAACAGTATAAATTGTATTCCAGAAACATTGCTTTTGAATGTATTAAAATTATAAGGTGTTTAATAAGATCAACGTGATAGCACTTGGGAAAATTTCGAATGATGAATATGCATGTTTTGAATAATTAATGAAAAACGATTTCTACAGAGAAAGAAATTATTAGAATGTAAATATTAGATAACACTGTGAACCCATGGAAATTTGATGGCTGTTATAAATATTATTATTCCATTTTTAATCCACACATAGAGAATCGGTTTTGAAAATCATGCGTTCTACTCAGCTTAAATCAATAACAATAAAGGAAAGCATTGTTACGAATTTGTAAATTTCTCCACTGTGCAATTAATTTCCTGATTAAAAAAGATACTTTAACTCCTACTTGATGGTCGCTAGATAAAACGAAGGATCCTCACATTTGAAAATCTTGACAATATCTTCATTGAACTTAGGCGGGTGTTTGATAAAATTTGATTATCAGTCAATTGAGCTATAAAAATTGGAGACACTTAGGATTTCAGTAGTAGTCACTCAAGTTAAGAAAAAGAGAAATAAAGCCGAGGAAGGGAACAGCAATGAATTCTCTCTTTGGAATGTTATCGCCAGGGAATTCAACTTACCCAATCCATGCTATTGTGACTGTTTATTAACAATTGGCTGTTTTTGTGTCGTTTATCAACAACTGTTTGCTTATGTGGTATTAATTTCTGAAAGACCTTTTATGTACGTTTTGTCTGTATTTTGTTAGATGTGTTTCATGGTGTGTTTTTTTTACTTTTGTATAATAAAACCCCGTCATTCTCTTTTAGCTCCATTGCCCTCTGTTGAGCTTCAGGAATATTTCACCCATCAACAGGAGTTTTCACATAGCTCTATAGACGTTCCTACTTTGAAATTACCGAGAAAGAATTATAGTAATGTGTCATAGATTATTCGACAATTTGAAGAGTTGGAAATATTCATGAGGAAAAAAGCTGATTGATGTTTTTTTATTAGTGAAAAAATAACTGAAGATTTTTCTTTCAAATTCTTTGAAATGTTTGATCACTGTTGCGTATGATGATTGTGCCCTTTCTAATGTCTATTTCAAATTATATGATCTATAAAACAAATGATACAATGAAAATATTTCAAAAGAATACCAACATAAATTATGAGACGAGATTTTATTCTAAGAAATTATGTGAAAATGTGTTTATTGTTGTTAGCTGCTTATTTAAAGTAATGAAAACATTAAAGTCGGTCTTTTTATCCCCATTAGACAATTCATTGATTTGATCATTTGTATTTTATATTTTATCTCCCAATCTTGGCCTATGTCGCTGGTCCACTATCACGTCCTCTCTCTAAATCTCTCGATTATTATATATTCAAGGGGAAAATAAAGATAAGCCAATCAGCCGTAATCAAAAGTCCTATTTCATCCGCTTCTGTTCAAAAGGAAAGCAAGTACCAATAATTATTGGTCAACGCTCCTATCATTTCCAAAGAAATCTGAAAAACATTTTTTCATTGCACATTCTAAATAGGGGAAAATGAAAGATTTAGACAAGAAACATTGCTCATTCCCAATGCAAAACAGTGCTCATTCCCAATCATTTTTTCCTGATAAGAATGCAGAGTCCTACGCTTTATGATTGTCACTAAACAATTATGGGTCTGGGTAATAAATTATAAGCTGCCCGTTGTCTTTATAGAAATGCAATTTCTCTGCAAACTCATGATATCAAACTCAACATCATTAAATAGTTGATAGAACTTTAAACATATCGTTAAAATATCATCGCAAAAGCTTTTATAACACATACAATTGATTAATTAAATATTCAATACAAACCTAAACAACAATAAAAATAAAACTTAATACACTACAGTACAAAATCCCGCCCTAATGAAAAAACTCCCTTACGACGAGCCGATTACCTTAAAAAGAAATCTATTCTTTTCTATCGCAAGTTTGCAATGTTATTTAAGCCTCTTTTCTCCATTCACAAATTGAAATGTTACTTCAGAAACCACTGCAAGAAAGAATTCAACCACTTCGTTCTTCATCGGGATATTCCATTCCTGGAAAAAGGTAAAAGATCTCGCGTATAACTTGTGTTACTTCCGCAAATAAAATGCAATCAGAACCTCAGCATCGAAAAGTCCTTTTTAACCTATAACCACCTTCTGTCCTCTACAGTCAAAATCGCGGTGATATTAGATTGGGAAACTTTTCTAAAGATTTGAAAATTCAAACCCCACCCATTCAGCAAAGCAGGATATTTTTTCACGGATGAATTTTCTGCAGCTTTGATTTTTATATCTGTGTGAAAAAAGGCTTGCGTTGGATTTCAGATGATTCTTTCTTCCTTTAAACCGATTCTTATATAAGAAAATATCTATTCGATTCAAAATTCTGAAAGAACAGATGCTGTATGCTATCTTAACAATAGAATGTGATGTGTAATACAAGACGATATTTGATTATCAAGACAGTATTGAAGAAGTATTGAAGATTATGTATAGTGAAATGTATTTTATTCAATTCTGGATATTTTTGACAATAAATTTTTATAATGCCCATTCATAAATAAAAAAAAGCATGTGATATTGAATATATTCATTTTCTTTTATAGTATTTTAATTAAATTCTAAAACATTGTGTTGAAACACATTAAACTTTCTAAGAAAACTTCATATTCCGCTTACATTCTTTGTCCCGATCGACAAATAGTTTATAATCATAGTCAATCCACCTAATATGTAAAGTAAAAAACTGTGATTTGTTACCATATCTACAAGATATTCCGAAGAATATCTTAGAGATATTTTCGGAATATTTTCGAATATTTTCGGCTAAAAGATTATTCAAACTGACTTGAAATTAGTACGAGCCACTGCGAAATAACAATACAAACGTTTTACTATCTCTAAATTGCTAATACTCAGCACATACCTGAATCGAAGCGAATATCCAACCCACATATCTACATGGTTGAAATGAAGGAGCATTATTTTACGTCTTTGAAACGGTAGAGAGTATCCATTCACAAGTCCACAGTATATAACTTAGAAGGAGATTCGTAATAGCTCTTGCTTAGGAGGAGAATCATGGCGAAATTCGCATCAGAGAAGAAAACAATTCACGAAAGAAGGAAAATGCTATATTCTCCCTCTTTTCTAAGAATTACTCTCCAAAGATCTTATGGAAATTTCTCAATCTGAATGAATGCATTCTTCAACACCTGCGAGTCATTCGCTCTTTGATGTGCACTAGAAATGAAATTTAAAAATGTTCCGCTATTCGTGAAGAAAGGCGATTTCAACGATTTTAATTATTCACAAAGGGAAAGGTGTTTATTTAAGATAAAAGTAGAAAGTGTATTTCGGAAACACTGCTTTCAAATGCTATAAAATTATGCGAAGTTTGATAAACAAAACGCAATAGCACCTGGGAAACGAATTTCGAATGCTGAATATGCATGTTTTGAATAATTAATGAAAAACGATTTGTGCCGAGAAAGAAATTATCAGAATATGAATATTTAAACCGATTCCGATTCCATGAATATTTTATGATTGTTATTATTATTCCGTTTATTTTTAATTCGTGAAAAGGGAATCTATTTTGAAAAAGTTGCTGTCCGTTTTTAATGGAAATGCCACTTAATAAATTAAATTGATTATAATAAAGGAAATTTATTGATACGAATTTGTAATATTCCTGTGTTGTGTATCGGCATTGACAACGAATTTGGTGGCATCGTCGTGAAAAATGAAGGATCTCGAGTATTTGAGAATGTTGGCGTTTTGAGTATTTGAGGTTTGGCGTTTGTTCTAGAACATTTAATGCCTCATCTTGATTGGCGATAAAAATGGGAAAAACACAGTTAACAGAGTCAGTAGTAGATAGTAAAACTCATTTCATTTGCCATTAGAAACAACAAGAATAATAGGTACATTTAAATAAAAGCACAAATAATTCTAAAACATAATTGATCAATTAAATACTCAAAACACAAACATAACAATAATAAAAGTAAATACTCTATTATACAAAAAACGCTCAAATGAAAAGAATCACTTACGACGAACCAATTATTTTAAAAAGAAATCTGTTCTTTTCTACCAGAAGAAGG
>JAPMOQ010051328.1:58595-85682 GCA_026543055.1 Argiope trifasciata
GTTCATCAAGTTTTAAACGAATATGAAATTCTAGAAAAAGTCTTATCGATATTTTAATGTACTCAGTTTTCTATTTGTTTAGCATCCTCCATTCAAAGTAATAATTGAAAACTGGACTTGCCATTAAAATGAAAGAATAGCACAAAAGCCCCCAAAAAAATGCTGAAATAAGAAAGTAGAATTTTCATTAAAAATATGAGATTAAAAAAGGAAATCAACTCTTCATGGTTCTTATTTTGAGAATCTCTGAAGTATAAATGAAATACTTTATGAAAACAGAAACAAAAAATGAAATATTCCATCTTAAATGCGAATTTTATGGCAACTATTTTGCTTATTTAAAAGCGTTCAAAGAGTTTTATTGTACTTTAAATGACAATAATAGACTAAGAATTTGCCGCCTCTCTAAATTTATCTTTTTAATTTATTTCATTTCTCGCACTTTTTTTATAAATTCTATCTCCAAATAATTTCTCTTGGAGTAAAAGCAGTTTCAACAAACAAAAGTGAAATTCAAGTTAAGTTTTTCTGTGGAGTAATAATTTAATCTTTGCTTTAAAGCTTTCTTATGCTTTTTAGGTTTTCAGTTTTTGTTAAATTTTGAAATAGTAGTTTTGTTTTTAAAAAATGGTGATTTTGCAATGATTTCAAAGTAGAATTGATATAGTATTTCTGAAAAATAATTTAATTTTTTAATGAATGATTACTTTTGAATTTTTGGTAGCAGAACTTAGTTTTTATTCTTTAACTAAAATTCTATTTTCTTAAGAAAATTTTAAATGGGGAATTTCGATAGCCTTAAACTATAAAATTCATTGTTTCATTAGTTGTATACTAAATATCCGTTATGTTGTTATCAAAATGCTTTATTCAAATATCCATATATCTTTTAATTTAACATAAATGTGTGTGTTTTTCTAAAAAGCAGTATAAATTTCCAATCAATTATCAAATAAAATTACCATGAATTCTTAAATAACTATTTTTTGGAAGTTATAAATAATATATTGCTTCTATTTTTCCCTTCAAACAGTTTTTATGATTTTACAGTTTTTCCACTATAATAAAATCTAAGATTTAAAAAATATATATATTTCTTTTAAAATAATCCTCTGAGGAATTTCACAGTCGATTTGGGAAAGCGACAAAATTTTGATCATTTCTAATTAACTGAATATTAAGTTCCAATCTACAGTACTCAAAGATCTTTGCAGTATTGATTAAATCAAATCAAATTTGAAATATACTAAAGCTATATCGAAAGTCATCAAATTTGAAATATATTTATTTCCTTCCTTAAATGCCTACTAAAAAAGAATTTACCAAAATTTCAAATAGATTTTTAATTCAAAAATTACTTGAATTTTAAAGAATCTTTTCCCCAATGACCTCTGAGTATAAAAGTTTAGAAATCTATATTTAAGCTACTTAAAAATAAGCTTTCTAGCGATGTTTTAATTCCATGAATATTTCCCTCATTTAGATAAGTTTTTAAAAATATTTTTAAATTACAATAAATTTATTATGGATTAATGTTTATGCCTCTTGCGCTGATATTAAATACGTTGCTATGTTACATTCTAGCTGCTATATAATTAGCAGCAAATATAGTTGAATTAATTAATGTATAGTTTAATTAATTATAATTAAAATCAATTATTATATTCAGCATATAAGTTATGCTGAAAGTTTGAGGATAATTTTTTCTCAATTGACAGGATATTGTGCTTTAATATTTTATTGAATAAAGATTATTTCTAAATGTAATCTAATGAGAAATCTAAATCTCATACCGAACTTAATTTTTTACCTCGTCCCTTTCTTTTATAAGATTAAAATTAACGTGTATATAACTACCCTTCAAATTTTAACTTCATATTTCACAGCCCTAGGTCAAAGGTATGTTCTGTAAAATTCTCCAAACGCACATTCTACTTTATTATTATTTAAAATATAGATTATTTTTTTAAAGCAATAATACAAAATACATTTCTTAATTGACATATTACTTCACAAAATCGTATAATACAAATTTAATGCTCTGTTTTATGTTCACGAAAATCTGAATAATTTGATAAAAGTCATTGGATTTTCATAATATAAAGTTATTTCTTACATAGCAGATCGAAATACCCAAGACACAAATGTTATTGTTGTCTCTAATGGCACTTGTCATTTACAAGCCCGCTGAATAAAGAGGCATTCGATTTCATCCGAATTGTGCGTCTCGTATTTTCATTAGAGACAAAAGCATAAATTAACTACTCACGCGTCACAACCCTTTTTACGGGGTGGACTTCATTTATTCATTCATCTTTCGATCGTAATTTAAAACTGGATGAACCAGTTAACACCTATGAACCAGTACTCTCTGTAGTATCACTCTCGAGTTGGAGGTCTTTGTGACAGCGTCAATACCCACACACGTGGGAATTCTTCGGCTGGCGGGGTTCGAACTCACAAACTAAGGGATGCGAGACCAACGCCCTACCAACTAGGCTATCTCGGCTTTAAGACGCACACACTTTAATTCAGACATTAAGACAAACCTTAAAATTAAAATAATTTTTATCAAATAAATATAGCAATGCGAAATAGGAATATTAAATTTCTAAACAAAACTAGTGTTCTCTAGAAAACGCCTATTCTCTAATACACTTATTATGCTAGACGTCTTAAATGGCAGTGGCGTAAAAAAAACGAAATATTTGCTTTTTGTTTAAATTTAGATTTTTCACTGAGTCTACCGTGTCGTCCTTGGCTAACAATTTGGTGACAAATAATGTTTTAAAGTTGAATTTGTGCTTCATAAGGATTTTACGAAATCGAATGAAGCAAAAAAATGAAACCAAATTACCCTTATAAACATAAAACCCCATTCATTCCTATTCATTATGTTTCTGAATTATAGCGTTTGCATATATCTGAAAGTACAGACCAACAGGCAATCAACTTATATTTGAGTTTGGCTCAAAATCTGGCATGTGTCTACACTATAAATGTTAAGTCCTTGCATCAAATCTATATCTAGATGTTTAGAAGTTTTTGTTCTAACTTATATACTAATTATTGAAGAACTTTCTCTGAACAAATTTTACTCAAAATTTGATAGAAATATGCAAACTGGGTGTAAAATTTTAGCCTTTTATCTCTAAGTGTTTTTGAATTATATTTATCACAGACAGACATTTTTCAAAAATGTTTTTTTCGAATTCAGAGTGGTCCCAAATATTGAGATTCATCAAAACTCGAGTTCAAATTTTTTAAATATTGGTATACTTTGTCTATACTTCATATGCGAGAAAATAATAAAATGAATGATGAATTGGCAATCATTTAAATACCGACATATTTTATGCATATTACAACCTCTTGTAACTTTTTAAATCACCAAGTATACATGATGGCTATGCTCGATTTCTTAAATAAAACTTACGAGTTTCCAATTATTCTGGTAAGACATTTATCTGCTCATTATATGATATGAGGAAAGGGGAAAAAAATGTAGATTAAAACCGCTGAAGGAACTGTCTCAAACGAAGCGCTCGAGTTACGAAAGAAACTCTTGGCAACCAACACGGAAAAACATGTCGTTTGTCATCCCCTAATGAGAAAGGAGAGGGTGTAAAAATAATAACAAGCTCAGTAACTCGCAACTTAACAGTTTCCAGAGAAAATAATATTTGCAACGGGAGAAGAAATATAGAAGGTTGCTCTTGTTGCGGTATTATGATACCCTCATATAAGTTTCGCTGATTAGTTTTCAGGATTCGGAAATCTAATAATGTTACCACCATCTGCTACCTTAAAAATAAACAAATATAATGCATTCGGGGGATGATTAAAAATTGAAATGGAATTGGACAGAATCTAAAGTATGTGGTTCTTGTTTCGGAATACAAAGAAAAAAAAATTCTCAAAAAAGTCCCATTTTTATTCAATTTGTTTACATGATTTCTTTTCAGTTTTGTAAATATTCGGTTTTATTATCAGCTTTATACTTATTTTCTGATGCAATAAAAACTTGAAGAATTATTCACTGATTTATTACATAAAAATATTATTTTCTAGTATACTTAGAGCAAAGAAAGTCCAGCAAACGTCCAAAAATTTGGTGATATTTTGACGTATTTCGGCGTTTTAAACCTTCCTTAGAAAAACATGTTTTTTTAAATGCCCATCTACCTCCTCTCTATCTGTGACTGTCTGTAACTAAGAAAATACTCTATGAGATAGATTGTCACAGAAAAAAAAAACTGTTATTAAACAAGAGTCAAGTTTTTTTTAACATATTATAACAATTAATGTATTTAATTTCCACCGAAAAAAATTACATTCCATGAAAATAATAGCTACGATGTTATAGTTCTGTGTCAATACTTTAAAACCGCATTTGCTGTCAAAAAGCATACGTAAGAATAAAACAGTACTAGTAAAAGCAGATCGACTTTATAAAAATGCTAGAAATGTGGTATCTGATTTTATGACTTCAAGTGGCAATGTCGTGCGAAATTCATTGTAAAACCGGTTGAGAAAACATGTCAAATGCTCAAATGACATCTTCAGATGCTATTAATGACATGCCAGAACATCATTGTTAAAAAACTCTTCAAAGAACACATAATTATATACTCTAAAATGCCAAATTTATGACAAAAGTTACTAATTCTTAACTATTATACGTCATTGCCATACACTGTGTTCTCTAGTATCACAAGTGTATTAAAAACTATGCGGGAATGATTGGGGGTGACTATTCCCTCTTTTTTTTAAATTACAAGTTTCAGCACAAACTTATAAATACTAGTCTCCAATAGGTTTTATTATTACAAATACGATAATATGCATTTAAAGTAGCGTGAATGGTATTTGCAATATTTTCTCAGGTGTACTCTAATAAAGAACCTTTCCAAGTTTTTTAACATGTTATAAAAATTAAATTATTTGATTTCCTAATTAAATAATTAATTATTAATTCTGAGGAAAAAAATTACATTCCATGAAAGTAACATCTATGATGTCATATCACCTTTTAAAAATGCTTCTTTTTAATACGTCATAATAAAGCAATGTTGGTAAAAGAAGGTAAAAAAAGTATATGCGATTAAAAGATGTTGATTAATATTGTCTTTTATGCTTTATTCATTGCCTATGTGATTTCGAGCTTCAATAATTTGTTGCCTTCAATTATTCAAAACCTTCTAACGAAAACAGGATCATGATCTCATATGATAATAAGCAATATACAATAAAATGAATTACGTGATGCTAATGAAATACGCAGAAAAAAAAAAGAAATACACCCGTAGTGGCGCCATCAAGAAATATCTTAGCGAATGAACACACGCAGTGTACTATTAGTAGAGAAATGAGTAACAGTTCGAATATAAGCTATCACGATAATTATGAAACGAAAGCTAGACAGATAAAATTCGGTACACAATTTTAATCGGAATAACATCGTTATTGTGGACACCTACCACATTATGAGCCAATTCAACAAAGAATTGACCGTCATTCGATTTATACATTCAGAAACATATACACTCGATAAATAAAAAAAGCAAGGCTTTTGTATAGTAAATTTCATATGTAATTTTGTCACTACAAGAATAGTTTTACGTCAAATTTTTGTTTCAATCGGTCTGGAAAAACATATCTAAAGCAAAAATTTGATTTTATAATGCTATTAATCATATGCCAAAATTTAATCTCTAAAAAATTCATCAAACATGACATGAAAGATTCAGTCAAAATCCAAAATTGACAAAAAAGGTTTTTTAACTATAGGGCCAATGCCATGTAGGCGTTCTCATAGAATAACACTTTTATGTTAAGTTATGCGAGAAAGTTCTAGAGTGACAACAGCCGCTTTTTTAAAGTAATTTTCATTCCTACATGTAAAGAATGCATATTTTACAATTTTATGTATCTTTTTATATCGCACTGTGAATTTATTTTTCTATCAAATTTTTGGTAGATCATAGACAAATATGTCTCTAGCACCAATAAACTCAAAAAACCCTTCATTTACTGTACAGTTGGGGGATTTTCCGTAAGAATATGATACCAATACGTACAGATATTTTAAAATATTATTTATATACATGACATAAAAGTCGAAATAAATATAAGACGATTTCCTATTATTAAATGTTCGGTAATTTTCATTCCTACATGTAAAGAATGCATATTTTGCAATTTTATGTATCATTTGATATCCCGATGTGAATTTATTTTTCGACCATATTTTAGTTAGATCATGGATAAATACGTCTCTTGCACCAATAAACTTGCACAATTATACGTAAGAATATGATACCAATACGTACAGGTGTTTTAAGATATAATTTATATACATGATATAAAAGACGAAACAAACATAACGTTGCTGTTAAAAAATGTTCGGTAGTTTTCACTTGCATGTAAACATTGAAAATTTTACAATTTTATGCATCATTTTATATCCACTCTGAATTTTTTTTACCATATTTTTGGTAGATCATAGACAAATATGCCTCTTTCACAAATAAACTCGATCAAACCTTCATATACTGTACAGCCGGACGATTATCCGTAAGAATGCGATACCAATACATACAGATGTTTTAAGATATTATTTATATATTTGACCTAAAAGACGAAACAAACAGAACTCAGTTTGTTATTAATAAAGGATTGGCAATTAATTTTTAAAATGTCTCAGATGCTTGCATACAAAAAGAAATATTCAACATCGACTACCATGAGCAGGGAACATAAGAAAAAATAATATCATAAATAAAATAGTATTATTAAAATGTTTATGAAACGAAATGACAATATGAATTATTCATGAAAATATTCATCTATTAGAGAATTATTCAATGTGAAATGTCTTGGATATATCATTAAGTAAATGCAAAAACTTTTCAATCTAGGCATCCAAAATTAAAGTACCTTGTAGCAAATAATGGAATGTTTTAATGAATCAAATATATTTTGGAAGAAAGTAATTAGAAATATCAACATGAGAAAGAGAAAATTCTTGTGAAAAAATCGAAAAACAGAGCAAAATCGGCAGAAAGAAATCTAAACATTCAATTGCAAGGGAGTGAAAAAATTTATTATGTGTTTCTCCTTCAAATAATGAGATATTTTGAATTCTGTCGATGTATATGGAGATACTGAATAAAAATAATATGTAAAGAAAAATACAATTATTAATTAAGATTTATTTTCACATTTCTTTCACGAGGAGTATAGTTATAAATATCAAAGCAATTCGTATAAATGCAACTCTTGAAAGATATGAAAATAATTACCAAAGACGATTCTTTTAAAGTGTTCTAGTATTAGAAAATGAAAAAGAAGTAAAATTAAAATATTTTGTGAGTTCGTTAGGTAAATTAAAGGAAAACATCCACCATGGTGATGTTTGGTGGCAAAAAAATAATATAGAGAAATGACGATTAAGAAAACCATGTCAAAAAAGATTGCTACCCAATTACAGAACTACTATTTAGATATTATTCTCATATTATCGATACTATGAACAATTCTCATACTATTAAAACCTAGAATTTTATGTTTTTACAGAAACATTTAAATTTTTATTTACTGAATATTGTTGATTGTGATGGAACGATGTTAGATTCCCTATAATGATATAAAACCACAGGGAACTTCTTTTCGGTTATTTTTTTTATCCTTCACTTACGAATGAATTACCGTTTCAATAACTTGTCGATATAAAAAAAACATTGGTTAGGAAACGTCTTCTTGAGAACTTGGTAAAAAGTTGATTTGATGAAAATTCCACATCCTGAAGAAGATACTAAAATATATTATATAAGCCGCTTAGTGCATATGTGCAAAATATATGCAATTAAAAGAAAGCCAATTCTTTCCAATGTGATTATTATTTCTACTGGCACTTGTCATTGAGAAGTCCACTTGCTAACGAGCTATTTCAATTTAATTCAAATTGTGCATCTCTTGTTTTTCAGTAGCGCCATCCAGGGCCAAGAGTGCGAGTTAGCTACTCACGAGTCCCATTTCTTTTCAAGGAATGGACTTCATTCATTCATTCCATTCATTCATCCACACATCGTAATTTAGTTCCGGATCTGAGAACGATCACCTCTGAACCAGTACCCCCAGTGATATTACTCTCGACATAGAGGACTGTGTGACCACAATATATTTTTACTTTCACCAGCCACCATCACACACGGTCTTCGGCCGGTGGGGTATGAACCCACAACACAAAGGATGCGAATCCAACTCCCAACTAACCAAGCTACCCCGGCCACTTTCAAATGTGATACATAATTATAATGATTCCATTAAAAACGCATTAACCTGCATCTATACATGGTAAGACAATGTAAAATGGACGCTCTATTCTCAGGAATAGTTCATATTTCACGAGGATGTCCTTCGATTTCCAGAATAATGTTAAATATCAAACTAATGACTTTGATGGCAGTTCAATTGCAAAATCCACATGGATTAAAATCATAGAAATTATATTTAATGATTCCATTTTGTATTTTTTGTGATAAAATAGGCGAAATAGATAAATTTTAAAGTTAATTAAGCAAACAAAGTTAATTTAGCTATGATTTTGTATTTCAAGTGTTTTCGTATAAAACATAGCGTTTTAGCTATGAAATAAAGATGGAATTAAAAAAGCTAGTTCAAAGAAAATGTCCCCAAAAAAAATTATTTCGTCTCATTTTTAATATCTGAAGAAATGCCCGAATAATAATTTAAGGAACCAATGAAATAAGTTAGAATTTCCTGACAGTTTAAAAAACTGTTACATTTAAATGTTTAAAAATATATATCAAAATTAGGGGAAAAAATGGAAAAGAATGACATTATCATCATTAATTGTTTTTTTAAGAAATGACCGAAGAAAACAGTTTTATATTTTTATTTTTAATATCGGCAAAAGTATTCGATTAATAATTTGATGAACCAATTACATCAATTTAAGCAGTATCACAACTAAAAAACTTTGTATAATTTGGGCAAAAAATTTAAATTAAAAAAAAACATATATCAAAATTAGAGGAAAAATAACTTATTGATGCTATGTTGAAAGGGGCTAAGTGATCTTAATGAAGTTGTATTAAATGAATGAAAATGGCATCAATACAATTTTTAAGTTTTAAATTATTTTTTTAAGTTTTAAAAAAAGTATTTAAAAAATTCCACAACAACGTTTTTGGAAAATATACCTGACAAACACCCCAAACTTGCATAGTTTTTTATTAACTGATAATATGAATATTTTTGTGGTATCTTTTCTCTTGCTTTAAAAATTAAGACACAAATATAATTAATATGAGACAAAAAATATAAATTAACATGAAAGAGCATGCCAAATTTTCACAAATAGTAATTATAAATGTCTCCTTTTTTAGGAAGGAGCATATTATAAAGATATTCTGAGTTCAAATCTAGTAAACATTTCAAGAAATATTCGCCAAAATATTTGAAAGGATTAACTTATTTAATCTCAAACATCACTTTAAAATTCAACCTTAATCTCGATATCTTTATAATTTAAGACTATTACATAACAAGATACTTCAGGAGATTATTCCAACTTATGAAAGAAAACTATATTATTCCAGAGGTTGTCAGGAAATTTATTTCTAATTTACATTCCATTGAATGCTTAAATCTCCTTAAGGATTCGGTTTGTTTATATGATTTCGCAGCAGGCAGTAATGATTATTTACTAATTAATGCGTTTTATTTTGAACAACAAATTATTCGTGCCCATTCGACAGAATAAACAATCATTTATTCGCTCGTAGGGAAGATCAAAGTATCCATGTGTGAGTAATTAACAAATTAAACGATCGAAAACGGCATTGATTTGAATGTTTATTTGGAAATGGTAGAGAATCATACTAATAAAATTAACTAGTCGGTTTTTGTAATCACCATGTTTTCTTTAAGATATATAAGTTCAAAATAAATATTCAACCGTGTTAATTCGTTTCTGAATTTCTTAAAAATTTTAATACAGAAAAATCCCAATCTAAAATTAAACAATTGAAAAAGAAAGTAATTTCTTAGTTTAATTTGAAGTAATTACTCTTGAAAACATATATTAGTAATGGTATAATAATTTGAGGAAATAGCAACACCATTAAAACAAATTACATCTGCAATACATTTTTTAAAAAAACGATGTTATTATTTTGAGAAAAACTTTGTAACTTTGAATTGTTGACATGCGACGAGACTACCACCTCACCCGACACTCCCTTCTTTAAAATTCTACACCATACCAATGGTAGAGCATTTGAACCTCATGGATTCGACATATTCATACAGAGAATCTCCAATAGAATCGGGTTTGAACCAAGAACCCTCCAACCCCGAAGTCAAAGCGTAATGATTCATGTGTTGAAGGTTTTAGATTAGTTAACGATTATTTGTCATGCTAAACGATTTACTTTAACATTGAGATGAAAAGAAATGAAAAGGAATAAAGACAACAAGATATTCTAAAGGTGCTTCATTGGATTCCTGCCAAAAAACAACGCCAACAATTTTCCGAAAGACAAAAATCATGTTTCGATTGCAATTAGCGACAAACTGAGAAACATAAAATTCAATGCGAAGTAAATTAATTTGAAAAATTATTTTCAGGAAATATGGAAAACCATACGATGCTTGATGTGCTGTATGTAAACAAAATATTTTATCCTTTTTTTTTTCTTTATCAAATTATTACGAACAAAGCATAAACCCTGACTGTTAGAATATTTTAGCTTAATACATTTTTTATTGAATAATTATTTAAGACAGTAGGTCATGGTACCTAAAATTAGATGCGATGAAAATATCTGAACAATTTTGTAATCATCCAATCATTGTGCAATAATTTTTAAGAGGGCACTCAATCTGGTAAACCGTAACAAAATAACATGATTTTATATCCCCTTTAAGAACAATTTTTTCCACATAATATGATGTCTTTAAGTGGCATTTAATTTAAGGTTTAAGGTAAGTTCAATCATGACTCTTTAATTTCTTTTTTCTCGTATATTAATTATATTGAAAAAAAATGCTGTAATTATTAAAGGTTTTTGTATCTAAAATTTGTTTAATTTTCCACTTTTAATAGCACTCTTATGTATAAAAAAATTTTGAAATTATATCTTATTTTTAATCTAAATCTAATTATCTAAAATGTAGAGATCTAGAAATTATATCGAATCGCTCTTTTCCGAGTAAACAAATACAATGTTAGATAATTTTATCTAAATTCCCTTAAAATAATTTTTTTCAGTAATCAATTTATTGACTCAAACAACGAATAATTTATTAACTCAAAAATATTATCAATAATTATCCTATAAAAAATTAAATTTACATTTCTTCATGAAAACGTAACTTTTTTTAATAATTATGTACCAGCTTTTATTATATTATGTGAATTTGTATAAAACCAAGAAACTAATACCCTTACCACATGCCAAATTTAACAAGATCACATACTGTTTTCTTAATACTGTTGTCATAAATAATATCTTTCTGGCAGGAAAAAAACTGCATCATTGCCAACTTTTCGTTGTGAAGATGAAAAATAAATGAATAATTTCCCCCAAGATATGCTTTTGTTAACTAAAAGGGATTTCGGGGAAAAAAATATGCATTGCAAACGAGGATAGAGAAAATGAGAAATCAGATTGATTATTTACATGGAAATATTAATCATTTTCGAATTTAAAAAATTATAAATTTTAATAAAATTTAGTTAAATTTCTTTGTTAATTACACTTGTTAAATTAAGAACTAATACACTTTGCAAACTTGTTTAAAAAGTGTTAATGAAATACATAGAAAAAAAGAAATTAAAGTAAAGAGTAAAAAAAGTACGCTAGTAACTTGGCAAAAAAAGAAGGTTCTTTAAGATTCCTCTCTAATTATAGCTCTATATTAAAATTATAGCTTTGTTAACTCAACAACAATTTTCTATCCTTTTATATAAATATTCGATTCATTCTTTATAATCTTTCACGTTTTTGTAGCGAAGATTTTAGAATTGTGAGTCTAAAATATGCCTAAAACATTATCCAAGTCCATAAATAATTTGATTTTAATTTATTAGCATTAACGTTCCGTTTTGATAGTACACTAGATCTGCTTGAGAAAGGATCACGTCATTTTGAACCGTGATCAGATGACAAAAACGAGACCTGAATCGGCATCTGTCTCTCTTTATTTCCGCATAATACCAGTGGTAAGATATTTGACAAGTATTGAACAAACTTATATTATAATTCCTTGATAGAATAGAGGTTCCAACTTGGAACCCTTTGTCCTCGAAGTCAAAATCTCTGGCCATCGTGGTCCAAGAACACAAATGCATACTAAAAGTACAAATGCATACTAAGAATATAAGCGTGCTCTAAAAATATAAATGAATACTTTCTTTTTCAAAAATACCAGAAACTTAGTATATGGGTTGGCATTTCTCTCAGAAGATTTATGGTTATTAGGAACATAATTAGAGGCAAATAAAATGTTAACTGAAAAAACTGCATATTAACAATTATAGCCAATATAAAATACTAAAATCGAATAATCTTCTTGAAAAATGTGTACAATAGAGATGATGAACATAGTTGAAAGGAGAGAAAAAGAATTGAAAATGATAAATCCAAAGTTCGAGACATTCAAAATTTCATCCTAAAAAGTTACAATGTGGAACCTTTACTAAGTTTTTTTTTTATAAAAGACCTGGAAAAAATTGTAATAGCTAAAACGACGGCCTAATTTTGTTAAGGCTTGGCTCATACACTATGTAAAGGTTATCTTTAAGCCGTCCGTATCAAAGATCAAAAGTGAAAATATAAGAAATTTACAGCAGAGTTAGTAAATGCCAGTTAAAATATGAGAGAAGCTAATAATTATTCACATGTATTTCTTGCTTCAATAAATAATTGGATTGAGTTTACGTTTCTCCATAACATTTCAAAAATATTTTTATATCTAAATGGTTTACAATTCATAGTTAAAATTTAATAATGATACAAATGTAAGAAATCCTCAAATATTTATATTCTGAAATTTTAAAATTACATTTCATGGTTACGGATATAATCATTAAACTTTGAAATAGCAAAAACTGAATACTCCAGGAGTCCTGCCTTGAGGGTAGCTCGTCTCCCCTGGATCTGAGCTTCCTGGATTCAGGCCCTGTTATTCTTCCCCTGTGTTCTATTTGTGAAAGTTTAGTTTAGTTTAGTTATATTAATGTCCTGTTGTAAAGCAACACTAGGGCTATTTTGGGACGGACCTCGTCATTTTGAAACATGGTCAGATGACAAGGAAGACACCTGAGGTGGCACTTTACACTCCACACCACACCATATCAGAAGGAGGACATTTGGTCTGACACATTTAACGTGCAAGAGATGGAATAGAGTCTCGAACCTGAAACCCTCCGGTCCCGAAGCCGATGAGGTGTGCGAAAAAGTCCTCTTGTAAAAATGGGTTGTGCAAACGAATGTGTGTGTGTCTTCCTGTGAATAAATCCCACCACGTAAAAAGGGTTGTGACGCATGGAACACTAAGACGTACGCTTCACCCTAGATGGTGTTACTGAAAATCAAGAGATGCTCTCTCTGCTTAAAATCATTGATTCTGTCAGCTGACTTGTCTATGAAAAATGCCATAAGAAACAATAGTAACACAAATGAATGCTTAAATAAGAATGTAAGCTTAATTGTGAAATGGAATCGTCACATCTATACGCTTTCGCTAGAATCGGTGAGTCATTCTGACTCCTACATTCTAAACTGCTGACATATTTATTTAAAGGAGGATGTTTTCACTTATGAAATAATAAATCATTCTATCAATTAGTTTTTCGGGTACAAATTTGAATATATTTAATGTTATAAATCGGTTATTATAATATTTATTATAATAATCGATTCTTATCTTACCAGCTGTTTATCAATGTCTATTAATCAAATACATTGTCCTTAAAATAGTAAAGTCTCGAATTCTTTGAAAAAGCAGTAGCTCAGGGAATAATCTGTCCATTTATTAAAAATGTAGTTAACAAGATTTAAAAAACAGGCCAATTTCAAAAATAAAATAAAAAATACTACAAAAAAACAATTAGTATATAGTATGTCAATAAAACTGATAAAGTACAATAAAATGCAGATTTGTTATTCTTCAAATGTCACTTATTTCAAAACTGATTTTCTGTTTTTTAATTAGGTAAAACTTTTATAATCAATTAAAAAAAGCATTTAAACCGTTATGTGTAGAGTAGGAATATATCACGTAAATAAAGTTTTTAAAAAATATATAATAATATTTGGAATTAAAAACAATAGAGAGGATTCCCTAATCCTTAGAAAGTCCTAAGTTTACTCTCTTGAATAAAAGATGAAGTATAAAAAAAGATATGTAAAATGCGTTCACTTAAAACAAAATGGTGGCAAAGGCAAAATATATATTTTTTAATCTATATATTTGTAAAAGCTCTCCCAAAAATTTATAAATTATAGCATTATCAAAATTGAGTTGACTTGTTATTCCTTGATTTTATAAGGGGAAAGAAAATAAGAGGGGAAACCCATAAACACTTGCTCAACGCAGATGCGGTAGTCGCTTGAGACACACAGATATCTCTACAAAACTCCTTATTCTTTTATTAAATACCCGAAGCCTATACTTAGTTCGTTAGAGACGCTCGCCCAGGTAGATTTTCTGAAGTATCATAAAATGTTTAAGTATATATTTGATTAATAGACATCATATAAAAGGGTTTCTCAGTTGTAGATGAACCTCTTAAGAACTCGGTTGTAGTTTTTGAAGGAAAATAGGGAAATTTTCTTAATTTGAATGAGAAACGCAAGCATTCCAATATTCTGATGTGCCTGAAGTTGAATGATGTTACAAACGAAGGCGTCAAGCCTCTGATAACTGTTCAGCCGTGGTAAAACAATTCCTTTGATTGTAAACCCATCGTTCATTCTCAATAGACATGTTTTCTTAGAGAGGATTAAAACTTTATTGTAATATATATAACGCTATTTTACAAACATTTATAACTACGCAAGACAGCTGATATCAAATATCCAAAAACACAGTACAAAACCAAGGATTCATACTGGATGCCTTGCATAATACTATGTGGAAAAAAATTAATTTTGGCTTGTGGTGGAATATAGATTATTATGATCTGTGCAGAAAGCAATAAGACTTATGTTTTCAGGAACATTTCTTTAATAGCCCCATTCACACACTGAACAAAGACGAGACAAGACAACACAAAACATTTACTAGCGCAGCTTATCAGTACAATATCTCATCTCATTCTGATTACACACGCAATGCGCAATGCATTAGGGGATGGCATATGGGATATTATCTAATGCAAACATTGAATCAATGTGATTCGTAGTTTAAAAAATACTTGGCATACAAGCAATGGCTAATAAATAATACATAGAAAATACATGATCCACAAAAACCTGAACATCTTTCAACAGCTTGGCTAAGAGATAGGAATTTGGCCTCATCCCAAAACAGATGGATCTTTGCAGCTATAATTAGTTGAAACCACTATCCTCTTTCAGATTAAATCTTTTTGAAAACAACATAATCAAAGATCCTTGATTACAATTTATTTTATTTTCACTGTTTTGATTCCTCAGTAAATATCCGAACGTAAGAGAAGTTTCAGTTCGTTTGATTCAGTAATTATTAATACATGAGTGCTTTGATCCTCAGAACGGGCAATTAAATGAATGTTTACTCAACCAAATTCACATAAGATATCTGCAGCCCAACTTTAATCACATAAATTAGTGATGTAATGTCGTCTTCAACTTGTGACGTAAAATGAGCAAACCAAACCTATTAAAGGAGATTTCGAAGATTCAACTTCACTGCTAATTAGCGATTAATTTCTTCGATTTGTGTTGTAACCATGACTGTTCCTCCATGTTGTGATTCGTTCTGCTAAAAGGTTTGGTTGAGTAATATCGACTTTTCACGGAAAGTGTAATCTTACATCTGGATTTCCGACATCATATTTATGGTTAATTTCGTAAACTTTTCATATATTTTGATAAATCTCTCTTGGTATATTGTGCTTTAATTGAACATTCATCTGAACTTTTATATTGAGGCCATAAACTGTACAAGGTGAGTACAAATGATGGACTTTTTGAAAAGTTATATTTTCGAAGCTACTACACATTTTAGAACTAAATGGGTAGTGGTTGTTATATATTGTAACATCAAATCTGTAATCCAGTTCATTCCAAACATTTTGTAAACATCACTCTGCCAATGGTTCTGAATACTGCACAAATGGGTTCTTTAAGTTCTGGACTAGTTTTCAGCATTGGCGGTACATAAACATTGTCTTTGTCCCAATTATTTCTTTCTGTGGGGATAATGTCTAGGATAACAGACAAATAAAAACGTTTAGAACGAAGTGTATTACAGATTAACACATTCGCTGCCACTGAAGCGCCTGTGCGTTACAAATAATACACTGAAGTGACCAAAGTCATGGGATAGCAATATGCAAATATACAGATGGCAGTAGTATTGCAGCGAAAAAAAATAAATTCGTTTAAAATAGATAATATAGATTCGTTTTATTCATTTGTGTTCATGTTATTCATGTGAACAGGTTTTTCGTGATTTATGGCGGCACGACGGGAATTAACAGACTTTGAACGTGGAATGTTAGTTGGAGCTAGACGCATGGGTCATTCCATTGCGGATATCGTTAGTGAATTCAACATTCCGAGATCCACAGTATCAAGAGTGTGCCGAGAGTATGAAATTTCAGGCATCCCATCCCATCATGGACAGCGCAGTGGGAGACCAGCTGCACTTAACGACCGAGACCGCCGACGTCTGTGTAGAATGGTCAATGTTAATAGACACGCAACACTTCGTCAAATAACTGCAGGAATCAATGTGGGAGGTACGAGGGACGTGTCCGATAGTACTGTGCGGCGAAATTTGTCTTCCTTGGATTATGACAGCAGAAGACCGACTCGATTGCCTTTACCGACAGCACGACATCGCCTGCAGCGACTCTCTTGGGCTCGTGAGCATATCGACTGGTCCCTAGACCAGTGGAAAACCGTGGCGTGGTCAGATGAGTCACGATTTCAGTTGTTACGAGCTGATGGTAGAGTTCGAGTGTGGCGCAGACCCCACGAAGCCATGGACCCAAACTGTCAGCAAGGCACTGTTCAAGCTGGTGGTGGCTGCTTAATAGTGTGGGCTGTTTTTACATGGCATGGACTCAGTCCTTTGGTGCAACTAAACCAATCCTTGACTGGAAATGGTTATGTTCAGCTGCTTGCATTTATGGACGTCACGCACCCACACAACGATGGGATTATTATGGATGACAATGCGCCATGTCACCGGGCCAGAACTGTTCGCGATTGGTTTGAAGAACATTCCGGACAATTCCAGCGCATGATCTGGCCACCTAGATTGCCCGATATGAATCCCATCGAGTATTTATGGGACATCATCGAAAGGTCCGTTCATGCCCAAACTCCTGCACCATCCACACTTTCACAATTATGGACGTCTATACAGACAGCATGGCTCAATATTCCTGCAGAGGACTTCCAACAACTTGTGGACTCCATGACACGTTGAGTTGTTGCACTTCGCCGGGCAAAAGGAGAAAGGACACGATATTAACAATCATCCCATGACTTTTGTCACTTCAGTGTATGTAATTATAACAAACCATCTGTGTTATTATATAACACCTTCTCTACTACAGTTAAAAGATAGCAAAGAAGGAGTCATCTAATTAGATAGATGGTCCTGATATCAGGCGTGGGCAGTGGCAGTGAACGTGTAAAACGTATGGCGTGTAACGAGAGGGTCATACATCGGACATTTGTAGCTAAAAAAAACTTGGTGTATTCAAATTTTTGTATCACTTATTATAATATGTTCAGTAGTTCAGAAAATATGATTTTTTTAAAAATCGGTACTTTCATTTATACTCACCCTGTATTTTGGATTATTAACAAATTGCAAATGTTGATATAATGAACAGACTCATAAAAAATACTATCCTGTTTTTAAACCTATTAGCTGTGATTGTTAATATTTGCTAAAGAGTGTAGGAAATTTCTTTTTTTAACAAAAAATTCCTGAACAAAACATTATGCTGGTGATTTTATCTTCCCGTTATCAATTCATAAAGAGGAGAGGTACATTAGATATGGAGATGAGAAGCTTCCGATAAAGTAATGGTACAATAAAGGTGTTTTCCGTTTACTAGTTGGTACAATAAAAGTGTTTTCCGTTTACTAGTTGGTACAATAAAGGTGTTTTCCGTTTACTAGTTGGTACAATAAAGGTGTTTTCCGTTTACTAGTTGGTACAATAAAAGTGTTTTACGTTTACTAGTTGGTACAATAAAGTTGTTTTCCGTTTACTAGTTGGTACAATAAAGGTGTTTTCCGTTTACTAGTTGGTACTATAAAGGAGTGGAAAAAAACATTCTCACGCCAATGATTGGTCTACCTCAAAAAGAGTGTTGAGAAGTCACTCATGATGAGGTTGAAATTTTTTTTTAAAAAATCACCGTTTAAAATGTTGAGTCTATTTGGTCGCTCAGGTTACTCTGGATAATAAGACAAGGACTGGGTAATTTCTTATGGCTAAATTTTCCATTCTTAAAAGTAATAAAAGTCAAATGGCGTGTTCTTCTTTTGAATTTCTAGATACTTATTGATATAAAATATCACTTTTTGTATTCAATTTTGTGTTGGAGTGAAGAAGATAGGGATTCCTCTCTTTGATCCATTTGAGAAGATCCTCTCTTTGATCCATTTTGCAAATTTAATTTCACATTTTAGGTAAGATCTATGATACAGTGCACAGTAAAAAGCATGGTGTAAGGCTTTTAAAATAGTAAGTATTACACGTAAATTAGATTCTAAATTTGAAAATACTTTTTGAGAAATTCATCAAAACTAACTTTATAAATTTATATAATTTTAGCGATTCCGAATTCCAGAAAATCAGATGACCGCCAAAAGTAGCTAGTGTTGAATTAAAATTCGAATGACTTTCAGTTCAATAATATACTTTAATTTTCTAAATTTTATATTTCTGATATTTTATATTCATTCAGAAGATACCAAATATTGCAACAATCTCTGAAACTATATAAAGGTCAGACATGCGCCCTAGATGCTATTGAGATAATTTGTTTTGTTTTTTCAGAGTAAGTTTAATAAAGTTTCCCTTCTTCTTGGCTGCACGAATCTATTTTCTTTGAAAACATTTTTGGTAAACATCTGCTTTTCTGGAAAGTTATTTTAAACTCGCGTCTCTCTGGAGCTTTGTAGCTGACTGTTGCAACAGGGGGACTTTCTCTAACCTTATTGATCAGAAAGATGTTAAAATAACAATCTATAAAGCTGTCAAATTTGACATCTAGCAAAAGAAACTCTTAGTTTTTCCAATATTTTATAACATCATTTAATAATTTATATTATGCCATAATAAAGATTGATTTAATTTTTATTGCATGAAATAATTACTATTAAGAAACGTTTAATGATTTAAAAAAATGGAAAATATTTAGAAATTAAAACCTTGGTAAGCTAAAGAAATATTTGGTAAAACTGAAATATGTATGCTTAAAGCTTTATTAATTCTAAGCTGAAAATAGAAATTACATTAATACAAATAATAATAAGCTATAAAACAATTAATAAATATTTCCTAGGGCATAGCAGAAGAAAAGTTAATTCTCGTATTGTTTGTCATTGACAAAATTAGTAGTTTGAATTCAAAAAAAGTCTACATCTTACTTTTCAAAGTATCAAATTGTCATATATATAAAACTACCACATTTTAATAGCCTTGCACCTTTTCTATTCATAGTATGCATGAGTATTCCTTATGAAATCTAGGACCATTGCATTAATACCTTAAATGTTTAAGCGATCTATTTCAAATTGTCCGTTTCTTTAACAGGGATAAAATTCCTTTTCCTAATTCATCATGTAAGTTGTCACGTCAAAAATTAATCGAGCAAATCTTTCTTCCTTAGTTTTCAGTAATAGTCTCCAAATTTTTCTGTAATAATTCCAAACTATTTTCGAAATCGAAATATTTCAACTGGCATCTCCAAAAAGGATAATCTTTACCAATTTTAAAATGATGCAAAAGTTCTTAAATAATAGCTTCAGGAGTCATGGAAGAAAGCAGTAAAATCTAGCTGAATTTATAAATAATTGATTTTTTTAATAAAAAAAGAGTTTTTAGGTACACATTTCTCTTTCCAAAAGTATATATCGACTAAATTTCACAGAAGTATATCAAACGGTGTGTCCTTCGGAATGGCAACACACACAGACTAGTTATCTTTTATGATTCACTTATTATTTATTATTTTATTTTTAATCCAACAGAATATCAGAAAATCAAATTGGTCAAAGAAATATTTCCTTATATATAATCAAAACACATCTGTGAAGTTATCCTAGCCGTCTCCAGCTTTAATTGAACTAGAAGTCCAATAGGGAAATCTATATAGGTATTCGCAAGACAATGAAGACAGGAACTAGTAAGTATCTTCAACCTCTCAGTACAACTCCTGCAGTAAGGACAAGTCTCCTGATCAATAGCACATAGCCGACTTGGTACCATTTCTCTACTCCAAAGGATGGTAGGAATCAACCTCCATGCTGGAGGATTCTCATACCCATTTTCCGAGAACCTTCTGAGGAGAGATTATAAATAAGACTACAACGTTGTTCAGTGTTTTTTGGATTTCTTAGATGATATAACATTCTACTAAATGGAAAATTTGTGGTACTGCTGCTAGCTTTGATATGTTTCTGCTCACCCCCCGCCAATATTTCACCAGCTATTTAACCACGATAACAGATGTTGCTTTTTTGCATACCTGAACTGCTTCTTTTGACTTTCTCCTTTATTCTTGTTTCTCATTTAATCTTCTAAAGGGTGTCTCAGCTTAATACAATATTGGGATTAGCAACCACGTACAGAAAAGCGTTGACAACTCGATTAGCATTCCCTTTAACACAAGATATTTAAGATTTGTAAAAACGGAGCGTTACAAGATAGAACAACATGTTTTTTGTTGTTGTTGAACAATATTTAAAAAATAATGAAAGTCTGGTGGCTACAGTAAAAAAAATCGGAAATTGGCTCCTAAATATTCTTATTAATCCCATTGGATTTCTTTATGTGGTGTTATTTGAAGTCAAAGTTCTATGCCAACAAGCTCACAAGCGTACGTATATTGAAGGAGAAAATTCAAAGCTGCTTCAACTAAATTCATCTACTTTTATACAAAATGCTAACGGAAAAATTTGGGCAAAAGATTTTGTGTGTACCAGCAAATGCATGGAGGTCATTTGCCGTATGTGCCTTATGTAACCATATCTTTGGTAATTTATGATTCAATAAAAATATAACAATTTAAAGAAAAAACTTTGTTTTTACTTAATTCAAATCTTGCGTTAACTCGTGGTTGTATATTCTACTCCATTTTTATTAACGCTAAACTAACAGCAGACAAGCGTTTTTTAATAGTGTTGCTAACATTTTACTGCATGAATAGTAACCAAATTAAATGCTGCATTATGTTTGGAATATTCTTTACAGTAAACGAAATCAAATGCATCTATCTTCTAACCTTCAAATTCATTTGAAATATTCTCTAATTTTAATTATAAATGTAAAAAATATTTCACATTCTTTGCCATAATTGCCAAATAATGCAATCTATTGATCTAAAACAAAGAAATCCTTTCATTTAAATCTCTGCATTCTTGGAATTTCTGACTCATTAATATTTAATTTGTTACGAAGTTGGCGATAATTATGTACACTGGGAATTAACTTCTTATATAAACAATAAATGATGGTAATGCCATAAAAAATTATTTTTCCTTTCATTCTCTTCCTACACCAGAAGCACAAAATCATAATTAGTAAGATTATCAAATATCGTTTCATCATTTCTTAGAATTTAATGACTTAATTGCTGATTGCTGCTCCGAGGATATATATTTTTATTCATCGATTTTTCCATCAATTTGACGATAATTGGTCAAACATAAAAGTCAGAAAATGTGCATTATATCTATATCGCAGTCTTGTATTTCTTCATCATAATTAAGGAATATAAAAAATTTTGAAAATAATACTTTCTTTTTCTACACTTTACATGAAGAGAGGGATATAAGAGATGTACTTATTTGTTATTGCACATTTTTTTCTAAAATTTATTTCAAATTATACGCAATATTTCATATTTCAAAAGATATTAAATCCCTTATAATTCCAAGCAATTAAATCATTAAGGAAAATGAATAGAAAAATCTCCTTTGGGAATAATAATTCTTTTAACAACACCCTCACCCAATTTTACAGTTTTTTCAAATAATCTCCAATATAGTTAACAGTTCAAAAACTGCAAATAAACAGCTAAATAAAAAGATTCCATTGAAATTCTATTCCTAATAATTCACCTACGCAGACGATTGGTGGAATAAAAATCGTTTGCTATCTTCTAGGAAATGAATTGAGCATATTTAATTTCCCACCATTGTTTTAAATAAATAAACATTCTATTTATAAGCATGAGACATATTATTTCAGTTCTAAAATATATCACCTAGATTTATTTTTGTCGCTATTTTATAAACTAGCAAACAACATTCTAAACGAAAATATTCGCTACTGAATGAGTGGGTGCAAGAATAGATTCAGTTTATTTGAAGTATCATTTTAGATTTAAAGATAATCAATTTAAAAAATCATTGTTTATTTCCCAGACATGTCTGAAGATTTCAGACTGGTTATAGAATTAGAAATTCGTTAAATAATTCAGTAATGCAGCGATTTTGTTGTGATTTGGATTAGTATAAAATTCTTACAACATTTTTTTTTCTGTCTGCGAATTTTGAGTAAATAATGGATTGTTTGGAAAGATTAATATTTTGAAAGTAATTGCCATGAAATAGATATATTATATTATTTTAAATTGAAGTTCTTGCAGCATAGAAATCTTTGCAAAATTAGAGAGAAATAATATTAATTTGATAACGCCTTTAGAATAAATATCTTCATAAAGAAATTTTAAGAAGATATTTTTAAGGGAAAAAAAGACATTTTCTCCAAAATATTTTTAAAAATTGAATTCATTATGTATATAATGACAAATAACTCCGATTAGAACAATAATAATTTTTATGCAATATTCCATGTATTTTATTCATAGCATATTCTTAATCTCATTTTTAGTATTTCCTTCTTATGTAATTGTTTTTTTTTCCAAATTTTGAATTCACCACATAACATAAGTTATTATTTTTTAATTTGTGGTACATATTATGCAATGTTACGCATTTTTATACTTTCACAATTTTACCTTTTTGCGATTCATTTTATGCGATTTAATTTTTATCCTATTAATTTTATGCGATTTTAATTCTGTGCGATTCACTTTATGTCATTTTATTTTTGTGCATTTCAATTTATAGTGTTATATTTTAATGCAACTCATTTCATGCGATGTTATTTCTTTTTTATTCATTTTATGAGATTTTATTTTTGTTCGTTTCATTTTGCGCAATTTTCTTTGCTGTTCGTTTCATGCGATTTTTATTTCTTTTCGATTCGTTTTATGAGATTTTATTTTTGTGCAAATCATTTTAAGCATTTTTATGCTGTGTTTGAATTCCAACGGTTTTGGCATTATAACACCGTTGTAATATTTTCTAGCAGAGTACATACATTTGCTAACACAAAGGATATACCATTCATGCACATATCATGTGAGGTAATTCCAAAATAAAATAAATAAGGATGATGTCGCGCCCCCAAGGAAAGGGAGTGCAGTAGCTCCTGAGGGTTAAAGACCCCTCAGCACCCAGAGGGCAGAAGTCTGACTTATAGCTCAAATGAAGATGACGCATGCTCACATTCGCTTGCACAACTCCCTTTTACAGGGGGGACATTCGTACATCTCACAGATAGGTCACAGAAGAACAGCCATGCCAGAACCGGGACTCCCAGTTCACGTAAAAGAAGCTCTACCCCTATGAAAGGACAACGGCAACATAAATAATATATTCCAAAAATAAATCAACTCTGGTATCTTCAAGTGATGAAAGTGATTTTTCAATTAATTCATCATAAGAATATGCACGTCTTTGAAAGTTGTATTTGAAAATTTTGACATCTTTTAAAGATAAATAAGTATTTCAGGTTGATTTATTTACAGAAGCATACCGGATTTTGAACTAAAAAACAATATTAGGAAAAGTTATGTTGCATCGTATTATTATAAATAAAACTGCAGCCGAAAGACATCGGTTGCTATTGGATATTAATACATGGCATAAAACAGCGCATGTAAAGCATGGTTTATTTGATTTAAAAACAATGATTTCAAAAGAATTTATTAGGAACAGTCTCAATCCAATCAAATCATCAATGATGAACGAAACCAGGCATGAGCCTGGTTTGTCAGCTCGAAACAAGTATTGAAATAGAAACGTCTAGAATATGGCGAAATACATAAAGGAATTGTTTTCTAATATGACAGTGCTTGTCTCTATTTTACTGACCAATAAAAGAATCTTTAGAATAACTTCGATGGAATGGAAGGACCCTAACTGGATTTGGAAAGAATGTGTTTTCTAGGTGTTGCTCCTTCAGATTACTATTTTTTTCGCCTCCATCTAGGGTACTCTTTTTTTCATAGAGTATCTAATGCTCCCTATATTTAAAAAAATTAAACCACCTAATAAATAGACTTTATTCTCCACAATATTCATTTGTTGGTCGAAAGATATAAATATGTTGTAGTAGTAAAGAGGAAATATTTTCAATAAATAAGTCGTAATTTTTATAGAAAAAGTCTTTATATTATTTAAGGGAAGACTCAACCATATTTATACATTCAATATATTTCAATTTAGACGACAATGAATTTTTTTTACTCATAGTATGGTCATTTGGGATCTAATTTTGCTTCATTTTTTTGGAATTTTCGGGAAGATCAGATAAAGAATGAGCCTTTACAAATAATGATTTCATAAAGGAATTCATAATTATTAATTTAAGGTTTAAAGTCTACCAACTAGGAGGTGTGGCAAATACAGTGATCCGGGCTTCACAACATAGGGCTATCTCCCAGAGATAATCAAAATCTAAATTCTCACTTTTCTTTCCGCCTTTTAAAAATTGAAAAATTATTTAATACAGCTTTGGAAGCTCTCCCTAAACATTTTTTAAGCTTATAATATGGTAAAAAATCTGGTAAACATCTCAATCAATCAATCAGACGCTCACACTGTTTTTCAAGGCAAATAATGCTTCAAAATAATAGTAATAACAACTCCAATGTTATTCAAAATGCAGAAATGCAGGACTCTTCAGTAACACTTGACAACATGTAACAATACATTTTTTACACATTAAATATCCTCCGGCTGAGTTTTTTTTCTTCCTATCTTAAGGATGGTTTTTATTTTACGGATCATTCCCAGTAAAAAAATATGAAGTCATGAAAGGAATTAATATTTCTTCCTCTGGGATTCCGAAATCATCAGTTTTAAAAGTACTTTTCAAAGCTAAATCTATGTTAAGTTCGTTTAAAGAAATACCATTTACATTTTTATTGGTATAGTTGCATCAATATCTAAAATAAATAATATATAAAGACTATTGCAAGCAAATACGACTGTTTCTTGACTCTGTTATTGAATTGAATTGAATCGAATGTGAAATACAAAACACAAGATTAAAATCTAATGCATTTTTTGGAAGACACATAAAAAGATTCAAATAAAAATATTACAGGTGCAATTTTTTACTTAAATACTTAGAAAATAGAAATAATATAAACACTTCAAGAGACTTCAAAGAACAAAAAGAAGAAGAGAATAAGGAAAAGCAAAAGCTCCACTATATCTCCCAGAGAAAATTAGATGTCAATCTTTTTAACACTGTAATTGATACTGCAATAATGCTGATACTTAATAACAGTACAAATAGAAAAACCTTTAAAAACTAAACTAAATTTCATTTCCAGTTTTAAATGAAACACCGTAACAAAAGCAATAGAAAAAAGGGCTAGAAAGTTTTTTGCATGATTCCGCAGAGCTTTATAATGAAGATGGAAATTAAAATTGTACTACAGGTAATGAAACTTGTATCGAGGACTGAGAAGTGATTGTAAAGATTTAAACAGCAAAAAAGATAGTTTGCAATATATATTAAATAATAATTATAAAGAGTTTTTCCAAATGTTTTAACATTATTTCATTCATTTTTTTTACCTAACCATTCATCCCAATAATTTCCACTAAATCAAAATAAATCTTCGATTAAACATGAAAGAATATCCTATAAATTATTAGTAATGTTGAACAATTAGAAGGTAACTGCTGAAAATCGTAGTTTTTCAAATATGAAGAATGGTCAGATAACAAAAATATCATTTAGTTCATAAATATCTATATTACATGTTTCATCAAATGTGTATGATATTTATTTCGAATCTCCTTTTGTCTTTGGAACACCAAAGAGTTTTTATTCGAACTCTTTCATAAAAATGACTACCCTTGGCCAAAACATGAGACAATCTTAAAGAAACTCGTTGTCTTTCATCCTAATGATAGCAGATATTTTTTAGAGTTTTTACAGGCATTTTACAGAATAGGTATTTTATTATAGTTGCAGGTGTCACTTTTACAGGCTAGGTTTTCACTATAGGTATATGATGCAATTTTACATATAATATATTTTAATGCAAGTTGCAGTTTTAAAGACTTAGTATTTCATTTCAGGTATTATTTCCAGATTTACAGGCTAGATATTTCGCTTACAATTACAGGTTGCAGTTTTAAAGGCTAGATATTCCATTAAAGGTTCAGGTTGTAGTTTTTCAAGCTAGGTATTTCATTACAGGTACAAGCTACAGTTTTACAGATCAGGTATTTCATTGCAGGTACAAGCTACAGTTTTACAGATCAGGTATTTCATTACAGGTAC
>JAPMOQ010051330.1:0-18444 GCA_026543055.1 Argiope trifasciata
AATGTAACCAAAACGGTTAACATTCTACACAAAATGGTAATGCAACAATCCTATTTTTCTTTGTACACACGTTACAGAATATAATGATGAATGAAATGAACCAAAATCTGAGAAACATTTTGAGATGCAAAGAATTTACGGGTAAAAATGTACATATATATGCATTTTTTCCATAAATTCGCAACTTAATTTTTCTAAAAACACTTATAACAGAAAAAGTATTTCACCAACAATCAACTCTTTGCTCATATTATTGAAAACACACGCTGAAATTTTTATGTTAATACCTCTATTAGTTTTTGAGATATCATGTTAATGGTGGATAATTTTTATGAAAAATTTAAATTGAAGTTAAAGACAAATTTTTTGCAGAAAAATAAATTTTACTTAAAATTCCACTGGATAATATGTTAGACCTTCCTTTTCTAAGAAAAAACAAATTGTTTTGGAAAGAGAAACGTCTTTCCAAAATTTCCTTTTAAAAAAAATCGCCAATGTGATCGAATACCAGTGGTTTCAACGTAGGCGGATACCTTAAATATAAAAACACATTTATACTCTAAAATCGCTAACATAGTTGAAAAGAATTTTTGAAAATTAAGATGATGCAAAATTATTTGTACTACAATATTTTTAGTATTTACTCAGAAAAACTCAAAAATGTAATTAAAATGTTAAACCTTATGAGTTGATCTCCTCAAAACTTTTTCGCATAATCTGCAATAAAGTCGTTGCCTCTGAGAATGATTTGCAAGGCATTTGGGTACAATAGCTGTAAAATATTAACTTTTGACTTGGATTCAGCATTTCTAATGAACCTGTTGTCCCCTCGGCGAGTTATTTGGAAATTAAACTTTGATAAATAAATGTGATTGAGATCCGAACTTTTTTTTTTAATTTTCGATAATTGTACTATGCTTATAACCGTCCCGAATGTGTAAACAATAAGCTAACCATGTTTCTTCACAATTAGATGAACGGTTTAGGAAAGCATAAGAGACCTACAAACATTTATTATTTTATTTATATTGATAAATACATTACCATAAGATTCAATAATTAAGTTAAAAAGTAAGCGATAAAAGTGAAGTAATTTTGTAAAGAGGATAATTTAAGGAATTAGTTTTAAAATTTTTCCGTTTGCATCTTGATCTATTTATAACAATTTGAGAAAAATAACGAAATTCATAATTTAATTTACTGATGAGTTTAAATTCGTTTTGGAGAGACTCTTAACGTATTAAACGCTATTAATTCTTGCCAGGACATTTAACCCTCCGATTTCCGAGTGTCAGAGCCATAACGTGCATCCGTTTAGATAAGGGAGGAGTTACGGGTGACCGTCAATTTATGAAGGTGTGATGAGTTTAATTTCCTGAGGCAGTCGTAAAACGTAGCTGTTATGAACGGTTTTTATTCTTAAAAGGCTTTATATCTGCAGTGAATGTTTTATAACTAAATGATGCGTTTAATCTAAACGGCGTGTGCTAATTAAAATGAAAACTAGAAAGCAATTTTTTTACCTTTTGAAATCTTTAAAAGAAAATAAACTGGAAAGAGTCGCGTTGAGTTGTGGTAAGTTGCTTGTTATGTATAAATTTACGATAGTTTATCTCGCCCGATATACGATGTGTAAAAGAAGCAAGAAGCTATTGTACTGAATTTCTGATTGTTTCATGTTTTTATGGGTATGTTTTATATGTTTTAAAGTAATAAATCAATTTAGCATAAGGGGATTTAAAAATTACTTTCATTAGTGTGATAAAAATATTTAGTGCACTTTTTATTATTATTATTTTCTACTTTGTAGTTCCAACTTTTCAGGTCATTTTTTAAAAATCAAATTTTCTGCATAATGTGATTGATTTTATAACGTTTTCTAAATTTACATTTTTCTTTAAGGCCTTGGTGGCCTGGTGGTAAGGTCTTGGCTTCGGAACTTGAGGGTTTCAGGTTCGAGACTCAATTCCACCGGAGAACAATCGTGTGAGGGGGGGGATTTTGCACGTTAAATCTGTCTGGCCAAACGTCCTCCCATTAGTGTGGTGTGGAGAGGGGCGTTCAAAATGACGAGGCCCGTCCCAAAATAGCTCTAATGTTGCTTTACATAGGAACGTTAAAGTAACTAAACTCAAACTACATTTTCCTTTACAGAAGATATTAACCCATTTTCAGAAAAAAATTCGGTTTAATTTACGAGGGGGTGATCCAAAAAAATTTACACGGCAAAGGAAAAATGCTTCATTAATAATAAACAGGATACAAAATGTAATTAAGACGCATGTGGCTGTCGCTTCTCTAGATAATCACTAAACCCTCTGAAGCATTTATCATACTGCTGTACCAATTTGTTTAACACGTCTGAGTAATAACTGTACCATTTTGAACATCTTTGTCTGATATGAGTCTTGCTGCGGATAATTTTTTCCTTATATACCGTGAAAAGAAAATAATCAAAATGAGCCAAATCTGGGCTACACGGGGAGACGACTTTAGACCTCCCACCTAAACATCTCCACCAATCACCGAGTATGACAAACAGTATAGGGCCGAGCATTATCATGCAGAAGAATGTCACTTTCAGTCAGCTATCTAGGAACTTTGCATCGGATGACACTCAATTTTGTTAAGGTGCCAAATTCTTGATCCAGAGAAACGTATCATTGTGTGGGATCACTTCTTTAAACGTCTTGCCATTACTTTTGATGTTTCTGGTCTTAGTACTACCACTATCAGCTCGAAGACTTATCTAAGACAATCTGCGCAATCAGTTTCGGGTATCAATATTTGCAGTCACAATTTTTACTTTTCAAATTCTGCTGCTTGTAAACATTTTTTTATTCATCCCGCGTATTTTGAAAAATCTAAAGATCATTTTACAAACATTTATTCCGGTAGCCTTGCTTCTGGACTATAAATTTACATCCTGATTTCAAAGGTAGAAGATCTTTTTATAAAAATTCGTGTGGTATTGATTTCAATTTCTCTTCTATTTTTCAGAGTTAGTCGGTCATCGTGGGTTCGCGCTTCTAGAATGTATTGAAAAGATACCTCTCTATGTGAAACGCCAGAGCACATCGTAAAAATGTGTCGAAGAAGTATATATGCAATAGTTATATCTGTAAATTTTTTTTGAGGAATATTGTTTGAAGTAAAATTTGTAAATGTGTATTGATGAAGTTTTGCTTTTTGAGAGTTCATTAGGATGAAAAAAAAATGAATTTCGTCTGTAAATATCGGATGTAATTTTTTTTGGGTGGAATATTGATTTGATTTCAACATTTTCCCTCACTCTTTATTTTTAATTTCCCATTTATTTCTCGACTATTAATAAATCTGTTATTGAAATTATAATTGCATTGAAAAACCAGATTTGTATATTTTTCTTTTCGTTTCCGATAAGCCTCTAAAACGGGACGTTAATATAGCTAATCTGAATTCGTCTGTAAAACGGGAACTTAATATAACTAAACTCAACTCGTCTCTAAAGCGGGACGTTAATATAACTAATCTGAATTCGTCTGTAAAACGGGACGTTAATATAACTAAACTCAACTCGTCTCTAAAGCGGGACGTTAATATAACTCTACTCAACTCGTCTCTAAAAACGGGACGTTAATATAAACCCAACTCTTCTTTAAAAACGGAACGTTAATATAAACTCATCTCGTCTCTAAAAACGGGACGTTGATATAACTAAACTAAACTAAGCTAAACTCGTCTCTAAAAACGGGACACTAATATAAACTCAATTCAACTCGTCTCTAAAAGGGATGTTAATCTAATCTAATACTATAATACGAGGAATGGTTGCCAAGTCGAAAATCGCGCCAGAATTAATAAACTCCGGTAAATTTGGGGGTCTGGGGTTTTTGGCCACGAGGAATCGATTGGCGCCGATTTTGAAGCGCTACGGTCGAGCAGTTCGGAGTTACAGATAGGATATTTTCAAACTTTATTACTTCGCCATAATGGCTACTTAAATTTTCAAGCGGTAACGTGCTGCCATCTATAGCCAATATGGCGAACTAATAAAGTTTTATGTTTATGCTGTTATAGGTTTATAATATGTTTCTTATGTATGTATATATGTTTGGTTTTTCTAAATAAATTTGTCAAAAATATTGAATTTCAACACACTTCAATCTTTACCTTTACTTTACCTTTGTATAGAATAGTTCCCTTTCCAAACTCTAACTTTGTTTAGAATAGTTTACAATGGTGCACTTTAACCGGTTATCCTTTCACCAATGGTTTCACAAATTTTCTTATGGCATGTATTGTTTTGATAAATCACAATTGAAAATTTAAATCTTCGAGTTAGCTTCAATTCCTGTTTTCTCCGAGCGGAGCTCGGTCACCTGCTGATATAACGAAACTCAACTCGTCTCTAAAATCTGTCAAACTCTTCTTGCCCGACCTGATCTGTCTTTTCGTCATCATCTCTGCAGGAGATATCGAAAAAAACACCCTCTCGCCTTAATTCTATTAAATCGAAAGAGAAGGAAAGAACATGATCCACAAAAAATGAGGAATCTTCCACTTTTTCCATGCACATAGAGGAAAAAAAAAACACCCTACAATTTTTCCTCTTTTTTTCTTACATGTCGAACGGCTTTCTCTTGTTCGGAGTCAACCCCTCCGAAGCCATGCAGGGTGTTGGAGAAAAATTCCGGATAAAAAAAGAAATGCCACGGCCGATCAATTTCTACTTGTGTAATGGATGAGGCCGGGAGTCGCAGATAAAAGCGGGCCATCTATTTCTCATTTCTTTTCTCGATTCCAACATGTGAGATGGAGCGGCCATTTATACTGAAAGGGGGCTTATTATGCGGGAAAGTGTTTAGTTTCGCTTTCGAGTTGGATGAGTTGGACTAGTTTTTTGTGGTTTCGGAGGATATTGCGAATACAGTTAACAAAGGAAAGTGGCCGAACAAAAGTTTCGTTTGATGAGGAATGCATTGGATATGAAGTATAAAAAAATAAATTCAAATACGATGTTTTAACGAATTTCCAAATTTCGAAAAACATATTCTCGAGAAATGTCTGTCTGTTTGTGGTTTAATTGAATACGCTTTGAGCTAGATGGATGGAATTTGGTATTCTTTCTTTACAGGAGAAGCTTGAAAAGTGGATGTAAGTCAAAAATCAAATCGAGTTTTTAAAAAGTATCTTATATGAAGTAAACAAAAATTCAAATTAGGTAAAAATTCCCTTATTCTCACCAAATGTGTTGTGAAAATAAGGGAATGCCCTTCTGTTTCGTAGATTTCTATCAAACTGTATGCAAATTACATTAAGAGGGAATTTGTTCTAACTGGATAACTACAAAACAGGTTTAGATCCATAACATTCGGTACACAGATTTATCTATCTATCTAGACCAAACTTGAATTCTCATCACATGACATATTTTAATTCAACTTTACTTAACATACGAGAATTAGGGGGAGATCCTCCCCACCAGTATATTTTTAACTTTTCAAAGGCTATTGGATTTTATCATTTTATATAGCTGTCCTTCAACAATGGACTTGTTTTGCTTGACTGATCTCTCGTTTTGATTGCTACTGTTTTACCGACTTGACTTTTTAATATACCTTAAATATATTAATTTCTTTATTGGCACCATTTCAAACCATATGATTGGAGCAGTATAACTTACTTTGGGTTCTTGCGCCATTAAAATTAAGTTAACCAACCAACCTTATCTATCTATCTGATGACTTTTGTAACATACAGAAAATAAGACAGTAAATACACGTTTCTCATGTTTTCCATGGTGTAAACACGTTTTGAATTTTCAGTCAGATTCAACAAAGGGTTGAATGTCTGTTGATCTGTACTTTTAGAAACGTGTGAACACAATCGATAAAAATGTAGTGATTTAATTATATCAGATTTGGTATGTGATTTTGAGACTAAAATGGTAGTTCTGTGTCAAATTTTTTACAAGTAAGATTCAGTTCTTGGTTGAGCAAAATAAGAAAAAAGTCGATGATGTTTGTTTATCTGAATATCGTCTCTTCGAAACGGATCATTTTGTATCTCGCAAGTGTATATTTCATTCCGAGAACCAGCGTATAAGCTACTCTCAAGTTGTAAATGCTCTTATTTTCCTAAGTTTCTAACAACACTTTATGGTAAATAGTAAGTAGTTTGGACTCAAGATTTAGGACCAAATTAGTACTAAGCACGTGTTTATTTCAATAATTAATGTTGGGTTTTACTTAAATAACTCAATAATTAGTTTGATATTAATAATTAACATCAAACACTAACTTTTTTTTGCTTACGCGCATTTATCCATTTTGATTTCACTTTCAAAATAACTTTATAAATTAAAAAATAACTTTTTAAAAGTACTCCTTTTTTGCAAGAAAAAAAAATGCGCTTCTTCGTAAGGTTTCAATTTTTTTCTTCTCTTTTTTCTGCATGTACAACAAAGAACCACCTCCTACGGATACAAAATCTTTGTCTTCTTCATTTGTTCTAATTTTTATGGAAAACTTAAAAGAACAATATCATTGTTACTTTTCTTAAAATTCATTTTTCCATGGCTCTATTACCTTAATTTTTAAAAAAATTTTAGTGTTCAAAATTATATATGTTATGTAAAATAGTATTTTATAACTCTCACTTAAAACCTTATTCGAAATAATTTTGGAAACTAAAAACAAATTAATTTTTTTAAAGTAACGAAAATAAAATGTATGACCCAGTATTCCTATTAAAATTACCCACGTTCGAAAAAAAAAACCTCCCATACTCTCTTTAAACGCAGAGAAACATTGACATTGATTATACAAATATAGTGGATCTAAATTATTCTGGTATGCAAGACATTAGAGAAATTATTAGAATATCTTATTTATTATTGAATATAGTTTAGAATATATTTTGTCAAAGCTAATTTCGGAGCCTCTAATTTGCATTCATTCCGATATATTCACAAATTTTGCTTGTCTAGAGAGGAAATATTTCAACTCCCGGTAGACATAATAAAGTACGGTTATTGCAATCAATTTTTATGCTGATAAAAGCTTTTCACAGGTAACGTTTTAGCAGCAGATATTGATTTTATGGTGAAGATAAAATGGTGGAATCTTTTTGATATTGCGTTTCCTTGGAAATAATATTTTACGTCATTTTCAATTATTTTCAATCATGGTATTAGTTTTGCAAATTATTTTTATGTCTGCATTTTATTTGAAAATAGATTTAAATTTTTCCCCTGGTTTTATTCTGTGAATATTACTGTTGTCTATTCGATGAGTTGAAAATAATCGTTTAGCTCGTTTTTAAAACATTAGAAATGTGTATGCCTTAATCTTTTTTTAACTGTCTTAGGTATATTACAAGTAATTCGTAACATCTGACTGAGTAGATTGTTTAACATAATTGCTAAATTTTGCGTAGTTATTTTCTAAACAGAATGGATTTTCTAAAAAAAGAGTTTTTCCGTAAAGAGTATTGCATTTTTTAAACAAGTGAAAATATATTAAGCTTTATAACGAATATCAAAATTGTTGTTGCAATGAATATTAACATTGAATTTTTGTTTCAAACTTGTAACTTTTGCATATTTTCTTCGTAGAGTATTTTCGCATATAACTTCGTAGGGTATTGTCGCTCAAAAGTATTTTCATATCATTTTATTTATTTTATAAGAAGAGCCTAATTTTTCACTGGAAACAATTTTATTTCCTTTGAACTTTTCATTAATAGATAATTTTGAAATTAAACACAATTTATATCATTCCCTTTGATAACAGTCAAAATTTAAATTTATTTTATTGTTTCATCAGATCCTTCGTTCTTTTGCATTTAACATTCTTAACTTTATTCTAAAACAAAATATTTTTGAATAATAATTTTAAACCAATTTCACTGACTAATAATTTGAAAATTTTACTTTCGCTAATTAATCGTCTTTGCAGCATTAAGTATTGGAATTTTGTTATCATTATTATTACTTTAATATAAACATTTGATAGTTATGATGTTGAACTGTGTACTTGTATGAACTCCTTCAGAGACAGCAGTTGAAATAGAATGCAACGAACATATGAAGATTGTTATATATAAAATGGCAAGACTTCATTAATTTCGTATTTGATACTTTTATAAAGTATTGCTATGATAGAGAAAGCAATGTTCCAGGATTGCATGTTAATAAACAATATTAGTTTCCGGAAAACTCAAGAATTTTCATTAGATTCCAAAAGTTACTCTCGATACTATTCGGGAAATATTCTTTCCAATATCTAATAAACCGATACCCATATCTTTATTAATCCATCATCTCAATACCGCATTGTCATTTCCAATAGCATTCTTTATTGCATTTATTTCGCATTTGTCCAGATAGAAGCCTGTAATCAATATTGTTCCCTTCTATTCTCTTGGGCAATTTTTGCAATTTTATTCACTTGTCTATTCTAGATGACAATAGTGGTTATTACAGAAGTCATAATTTATAAAATATTAAATATATATATGAATTATTACACGATCTTTTACGAAGTGCATTTAGAAATTTACTTGTTAACTGGCGATGACGAAATGTGTAAATGCGAATTCTGCTAATTTATCAAAGTATTTCCAATAAGTAATCTAGTAAACAGATTACTTATTGAAAATACTTTGCATATTTTAAACAGCTAACTATAAATAAAAGTATCAAGTTTTAAGCATATGTGTAAAAATTTGTCTCCCACAAACATACTTTACACTATAAAAGTATTTAAGTATAAGATTTTATAATAATATAACATTTTTATTGCTTATTTTACCATATCTGTCAAAGTATATATTTACAATTTTTTTCCTAAAAATTTACTTGATTCAATAATTTATTCTGATGATAAATCATGAAAATCATTGCCAAAAATTAAAAAAAAGTGATATAACCGCTTCTCTTATATATTTTTTTCTTGAAAAAAAGTGCCAAAAATCCTCGCATTTCTGAAATTTTATTATTAAACATAAGGAAACGAAACAAAGTAAAATATATAGGTTTAATTTTTAATTTTTTGGATGTAAAAGCATTTAGTTTTAATATTAGTTTACAATCCTGAATTATCACTGGCAAATGAAAAAAGTTAAATATTAGTCTTTGAATCGTAGTGACAAATTCTTGTTCACCCGAGTTTTCTCGGAATAATAATTACCTGCAATATATTGTAACTTTCCCCTGTCTCATTCACGTTAAGCGGTATTTACAAACAGCTGTTCACTGCCTTTTAAAACCCTCCATTGTTAAATGCCTCCAGATTGCTAAGTAGGGGATCTCCTTATCACCGAGTGGTCGATGCATCTGGTCATTAGTGCAGGGCTGAGGGACCACACGTGGTGTTCATTGCTTGGGAGGAACTTATCGACCTACAAGGGAAATGAGTGTCCGCCCATCTGGATGCCAAATGGTACCTTTGTGAAGGAACTATCATTAACACGTGTTCCAGAACGGTCAATTACTGGTATGCATCACGAATGATCCTTTCCCACATCAGACTGGAGCCTAAAATATATGAAAAGTCTGCTGAACGGCTATTGGAGATATAGGGCTGAAATGAACCAGTAAGAAGTTAGAGGCGGAGTTTGGACAGAAATAAAAGTGCGGAGTTTTTCTTTGAAGAAAAAAGGAGACTTTTTGGATTGCGGAATGATGCTTTTTACGCTTAACACTGGAGTAGCTATGCTGAACTAATATATATATGGATAGTGTGATCTAATAGTAGGAATTGAAAAAAAGTCTCCATTAATATAACCTGTACTTAGCAACTGTAAAGTATATATTATTAAAAAAAATAAAAGGAATATTGTTTTTTAGTTATTTAATACATTTATTTAAATTGAGTAGAAGAGCTACAATGCTACAATATAATACATTTTCTTATATAGAATATGCACTAAAAGTATTATCTTGGGTGTAAAATAATACTGTCCTTTTGTAAATATGGATAATAAATCTGTGTGTAATGAAAATTATTCATTCGAACGTTTTCGATGAGCACATTTTCTTTCCATTTTGAATGCGTTTTATATTCATTCGGCACTATCACATTTACAATACAGTGAATAGTCTGAAGCAGACTGCGTGATCCAACGAACAACACACATACACGTTGGAACTCACCATAGGTGTAGAATTTCCAATTCCGATTCGGCAGTCCGCGCCATTTCGAGAATTAGGTATTGAATTGAGGAGTCGGCCTCCGTGCATCGGATTTAACACTGCCAGGTTGCTTTGCAGTGAATCCATCAATTGTCAGTTGTGGGTAGGATTGAAATTTCTGCATTCTCAACACAGAACTTAACGCCGCCATCCAAGCGGTAATATTGTAAATGGTGACGCGTATAGTTAAGGGTTAGTATAGTTAAGGTTTCTTTTTGAAAATACATTTCAGTCATTTTGGGATGGAATTCTTCGAGACTTTTTCGTACATGAAGTGTTCAAGGAAAAAGTTTTGTAACTGATCAAAAATATTTGATCTCTATATTTTGTTGAATCTTCGCGTTACAGAGATCTGAGTAAGAAAAATATACATTTGGAATTTTGTCTGTTTTGTTGTAACCTCAAAAACTTATTATTTTATCAAAAAGTGTATTTTCTTTATTTTTTTACTTTCTTTTACATGATATTTAATAAAAAGAAAGTATTCATGAATCTTCACTTTAATTAATGCTATTATGCTACTACAGTGAGTCACTCACTTATACTTTCAGGTCTGTTTGGGAATATTATAATTAAAAAAACTGTAGAAAACTAGGAAATTAAAATAGATTATGCAATCTTCACAACAATATTGATGATTTTCAACAAAGTTTAGAAGAAAAGTATCAACCGGAAGTTGTTTATTCCAATTGGATACTATAGGATATTGAGTACGATAATTCTAAAAGATATAAACATATAGTTTTTTTTGCATTTAGATATCTGTAACTGTCTGCTACTGATAATTGCTGTTTTATTTTGTTTATATCAACATGATGACACAAACAGATAATAAACTGTATAAATGTAATTGAGTATAAGGTCTGGACGCCGCAATTCATAGATATTTTGATCAGAACTCGAAATCAAGCTAAATCGAATTGATACAATGTTTACTCAATTTTCATTACTATAGTTTGAAACTTAACAAAGAATATCACTACCTTTGATTCTTGGTATCAGATTTCGGACAACGTTACTAGAGGGAAATTGATACATTTACACAATTTTCTTCACTATAGTACGAAAATTTTAAAAAAATGGCACTTTGAGATTAATTCATCAACAATTTTCGTACTTTGGGATTAACCCGTCGAACATTTCCGCCAAACCCTGTCCTATCGCCAAAATGGTAGTACAATGGTAATGGAAATTTTTTGGTGCATTTTGCGAGGATAGGCGTGTTTTCGCGTGTGTTGATATGTCGACTGGATAATCCCAATGTACCCAAAAAATGTCATCACCGTTGTGGTTCGATATCATAATTTGAATCGAATCAGCTAAAGAGAATCGATAACAATTTTTTTCTCAATTTCCTTCATAGAATTCGAAACTAAACAAAAAATAAATGTTACCACAACTGTAGTTTGGAATGAAATTTTGAACGAAACTGGTCAAAGGTAATTGATAACAATATTTACTTAATTTTCTTCCCTTTAGTACGAAAGTTAACAAAAAAATTTCACCATTTGTACTTTGAAAGAAATTGTTCAAAAGGGGATTAATATATTTTAAGAAACATAATTAAAAAAAACTCATAATGCTTGGTATAGGAAAGAATAGAACGCAAGATATTTTTGCTAACGTCTTGAGATGGGAGATAATTTTATAAAAAAACTTTTATGTTCCATTTTCATACAGAAGGTTTTTTTTAAATTATAAAACTCTTTAATGAAATGTTTTTTTATCATCAATAAAGGTGAGAAAAAAACTTTACGTTCTTTTTTTTTTCTAGGCAGGTACATTGAAACTAAATATACTCCAGATAATATGCTTATAATTCTATTTAACATTGTTTGTAGAAGCATTTTTATTTATGTAAAACAGTGCAAGACATTTTTTTTCTTTGGTAAAAAAAATCGCTCCGTAAAACAACTTTAAATTTTAACTATCGTTGCATAATACAAACACGACAAAATAATATATGCATAATATTATGGTCATATGGTCATGTTCGGCAAAATGTTGTATGACAAACACTTTTATAGTCCTTTTGAAAAGAAATTTGAAACACCTTCAATAAATTCGTTCCAAACGTAACGACAGAAATTTTATTTCCACATTTATATCAGTTTAGAATATTTTATTCGGAAGGAAAGTATAAAAAACAAGATAGCATGAATTACAGCTTCATGCTTCTTAAAAATACATAAAATGGTTAAAAATATTTTCTACTTGGAAAATATTTTTAACCAGTTTATGTATTTTCGTGCCTGTAGACATATCTTTACTGATTACCTTATATTCATTCCTACTTATCCAAAAATGTAACAGAAAAGAAGAAAAAATGTGAAATGCTAGCTCGGCACAAATTTTGCTGTTGGAGTTTTCAGAATTTGTATGTTATACAAAGAATTTTTTCCTTTTAAATATTTTTCTCCACATTTTCTATTCATACATATTTTTAAAAAGACCAATCCGACTGCAGTTTTCCCACACTATTCTGGAGCAATCTATACTCTAAGAAATTGGGTGTAAAAGTGTTTACAGTTACTTTTAAACTTCCTTCGGGAGTTTTATCTTCATTCTTTAGAATATTTTTCATCATTCCCTGTAATGCCGATTTCTTATATATCCCATAATTAGAATATTATTTTATATTTCTTGAATTTTCTTAATAAGCATATGAAAGCATTTGGAGATGAAGTCTTTGGTGTATCAAAAGGAATGTGATGTAAATGATAGTTTTGGGTCACCTCCGAAAGTATTTGGGGTAGGGAGGGTTCAAGGATGAAATCTAAATTGATATTTAACCCTCCATAAACTAGAATTTTTTAGAAGCGGCTTCTTTCATTAAAGATTATTAATGTCAATCTTCAGTAATTTATATTATATACATGAATTAATTCAGTTGTAGTGTAGAATCTTTTCGAAAAAGTGTGAAATCATTAAAACTAATTTATTTTTATTTTTTTCTTGGGGTTTTAAATAATGAAAAATAATTTTAAATTATTCTGATGACAATTTACGTCTATCCAAATCGTTGAAATATTAGGAAAATAATGCTGCGCTCATAATAACGCGTTCGCCATGGAATGCGAAATCATAGATACAGAAAATTAAAAATAAAATTACTGTCTTTGAGCAATTTGTAACTGAAAGATGAAACTAATGAAATTAAATGGAAGGAGTAGTCTCACAAAAACTTTCTCGTATAATCTCTAATAAAAATATTGTTCCGAACCTGTAATTTTGCTTTCTTGCGCTTATAATATCATCGTAAGGAAGAATGATTAACAGTCATCTGTATTGGACGATGCCCGGGTATCGTATCAATGATCCCAGAGCTTGGCGACCATTTGGTGACATAATGGATAATACCCGAAACATCAAGAATTTTTCCTACTCCTTCGCCATTACCCGAGATACATCCAGAAGGTTTTAGTTCCGCCTCCCACTGCTATATAAGGCCGGAAATCTTGGTCTGTGAGTGATCAATCGAGAAGATCTGAATTGAGAGTTCTTGAATAGGAGTCCTGAAAGAAGGAATCGCTGAGAGAATACCAAAGCAACGATGGAGTGCTAAATCGCTGCGTGCCATCTTCGTGTTTTCTGTTGAAACCCGTGTCGTAGCCTCTTGTGTTGTCATCGTGAATGGAGCAGTTCTGAACTGAAAAGTATTCGTGTTGTATGAAGTAGTGAGTGGGCAGCTAAAGCAAAAAGAGACAGAGGAGCAGTTTCAGTCGTTTGGAGAGACCTACGTGAGAGTAGACAGAATCTCTCAAAAATTCCTTCTGCTTCTGAATCCTGTCTGGCCGCTTTGTGTGCTATGGACGTTGCCACTATTGAATTTTTCATTTTGGACTACTGTCTGCAGTCCTGTGTGTTCGTCTGCGCTATGTATAGGTATCACCTTTGTGCTGTCCTATCTTGGTCTTGTAAATAAGCTTTTTCGTTGTGTTTTCTATTGATGAACTGATCATTGTTATTTATCTTCTCAAACCAAACACTCCACTATATACAAGTAAACGAACACGAAGGATTCAAAAGATAGGAAAATCCGTAACAATATTAAAGCTTGCAATAGTAAGGAAATATTAACTTTTGGTATTAATTTTCCATTTGTAATGAATCTGTTATATGCTTCTAGGCAAGTTATTTGTCAGTAGATTTCTGGCATATCGTTAACAGTATTTGAAAATCAATTTTTTTTTCTAAATGGGATTTTTTGAATCAATCAGAATGAAAATTTGGTCCAGAACTACACTTGTAGTCACAAAATCCCATACCAAAATTTGATATGTTTAAGACACTATTTTTATGAGTTATTCCGTTTACATATTTTTGAAAGTAGATACAGGCAGACGGTTAACCGCTGGTTGAATTTTTTTCAAAATTTGAAAGGCGCCAATATTAAATATGTTAAACCTGTAACCCGAATGTTATCTAGTCGGCTATCTTCGTTTTATTGTTATTGTGTTAACTTATGTTCGAACAGCGGCACAAGACACGCTTTCTCTGAACGTTTTTATGTTCAAAATTTAATAGAAATCTACAAATATGATCTAAAGACGATATATCGAAGTCTAGATAATTGCAGATTTGAGGTATCTTTGTCACTAACAGACATGCATTTACCGAAAATGTGTTTTTAACTCGTAGAAGTCCAAAACGTGGAAATTCGTCAAAATGTCGAGTTTGAATTTTTTTGACGATTACCATACTTTCTCTATATTTTGTATACGCGAAAGTAAAAAAGGAGAATACAGCAATTTTATAAAATAGCTGGAATTACTGTATGTGTTATTTATGTTAAAAAACATTCAATTTTCTTAATTCCTCACTCATGGAGAGAGTAAAAAATATAGTAATTAGATTTAAGAAGAGTTAAGAAAACTGAAAGTTTATTCGATTCATTAGTTAAAGATATTCTTTTTGTTTGAAATTAAGTGATGTAGAAAATTTAGATTAATTCAATGCTTTAAAAGCTTCGAGAATTGTAAAGGTACCAAAGCATTATTGAAATTAGCAAATTCTTACTGACCAACGAAAATAGACTTTCAACCTAGGTTAAAATAGAAAAAAGTTAAAATTTTAATGTTAAAAAATTGCATATTTCCTTTTGTTGCTGAATTATTTTGCATTTTAAAGACAGTAACTTCTAAATATTGTTTTGGACATATAATTTAAATTGTTATTCATGTTTTTTTATTTTTAGGTAAGTCGACTTGGTTTTCCACTTCGATATTTGAAGATGTAGTACTTGATGACATTTTAATAGGTAACTTTTGAATAAAAAATAAATTATGAATTACTAAATGGTAAAATTATTTGAAATTCTATATTTTGTTTTTTAATGCATTGTGAAGTGCTTTCAAGTAAAACACTTGTGGTATAATTTTAAAAAGATTAATCTGATTTATAAATATTGATCTACTGTCATTAAACTGAGTAACTTGATGAATTTTTTTTAACACTTTGCTTTTTTGGACTGTTTGCTTAAACCGAATTCACCGAATTCATCTCAAACAAGCTATGCTGTTTTTTTTACAATTAATCGTAAATTTCTAATTTTTTAAAAGCATTTCCCAGTAGTTAATTTAAGTATTAAAGTTTTTAATAACTAAGCTTGTTATAATTTTTTAAAATTTAATCCTTTATAGATGCTTTGAATAATGTTTGAGTGGAGCAAACCATAAATATTTGCAGAAATCTGCTAATCTAATACATTCGGCTTCAAGATAAAGCTGTTTAAACTTCGGAGCGTACATCATAAAATACCAGGTGACTTTACTTAAAAAAGAATTTGGATGTCAACACATTCACTAGAATATCTTCTATTTTTAATATTTCAGAGTATAAAAAAAATTGAAATTCATTTTGGCGTAAAAAAGTTAATTAAAAATTGATCTTATGTTATTTTTAATTAAATTTATCATTAATTTTTAAATCTGGATTCAAAGAAAATTTACGTGCAAATTCTAGGTTGTAAATTTATTTTTCACTCAAAAAAGAGATCTTCTGGTTCTTTTTAAAGTAGTTGACCGGAAAAGTTTTAAGAGATGGATTTTGCTTTTGCTTAAAAGTAGGACTTTGATTTGACTGTAAAGAACTACGCATATTTATCAATAGATTATTGAATGTTTTTCCATCGTTAAAATTAAACTACAGTATTCTTTTATTGGTATGATATCAGTTTCGAGATTGGGCCAACTTCTAATTTATATTTGAATCCATAATATCTCCGGCGTGTCTGTAGCGCCGTGCATTTTGAAGCTATAGTTATAGATTAAATGCTCTGGTGCTGATGTGACATGGCAATTTTAGAAGCTGTGTGGCTGATATTAAATGTTGCTTTTACCAAATAATAATGACTTCTGTATTGTAATATTTCATATCAGAATTGAAATGAACTGAGCTTTTATGACAATTAATTCTGAATATATGCTCCGGGGAATGAAGGTTAAAAATGTAAAGATATATTTATTAAAAGGTATGACATAATTTTCTTTAAATGAAACGTTTGAATGTTTTCCAAAACCTTTCCCTCTTTTTTCTTGCATGAGCAGAGTCAAGTGGAAGTATGTAATTTTTGAATACCAACGTGTATCTTACAATGATATAACAATGATGCTGTAAACTGGGGCAATGTAAGAATAGATATGATATCGCTCATAAAATGGCGCATTTACTAGTTACATTTTTTAAAGTCTTTTAAACCCTTTTTCAAAGTTAAGTGATGAGCATGTGCGTGCCGAACTCAATACAAATGGCTGCATAGTAAATTAAAAAAAATTATAAAAAAAAAGCGAATAAGATTTAATTTCTATTAGATAAAGAGTTATACACAGGTCATGCCAAAGTGAAGATTTGGATTGACGTAGGCTTCGAAAGCATATGAAATATAGATATATGTATTAAATGATAATACATAGCTTTTATATAGCGAGAAGTTTGGATTTTTTTCATATTTTTTTTTCATTTCCCTGCATGTTTTAGCGATAAGTCAAAGTATGTAATTTTTGCTAAGGTGTTTTGCAGATATAACAATTATTTTACAAACTACGCATTGTAAGATGACTATTTCTGCTATAGATACTGCTATTGAACTGCTACATACCATTTGTAGATGATAAGGTACCTTGACATATGATTACCTGACCAAATTAAAATGCTTACTAGTGAGAAATAACAGAAAAAAGATAATTTTTCCCATGAAATATGTTTTATTTAAGACAATTGCTAACTGAATATAGAGTGAAATTCTTTGAAAAAAAAAATCCTTCCAATGAATCATGCAATTACTGAAAATTAAAAGGTGTAATGACTTTCTCCTGACCGATCAAACAGAAGAGTAGAATTTCAGACAATTCTTTTATTTATAAACATATATATACAGAAGAGAAATATGTTGTTCTAATGTAGGTTTAATATCTGTTAATTATACAGCAGTTGAAGATTTATAGTGAAAAGAGTTCTCCAATAGTTAGGAGAAAAACACCACAAGGCGCACACAGGGTGTTAGTTAGAGCGGTTGCTCCAGGATGGAGAGTAAATAGTACCGACGTCCGGTACTATTTACACTAGAAATTATTATTATCCAAAAAGTCTTTTCTCCTCTTCATAGCAAGACCCGCTCTTTATCTCTGCCCAAACACCGCTTTCTCAATTCCCATTCGTTCACGTGAACTCTTCATCGGCCAATCGTTCATCAAAAATTCTACTCATTTACTGCCCCAATCGGGCGTAGGAAGTGACCATCCACGTTGTGACCGTTCTGAAACACGTGTTAGTGACATTCCAACACAAAGGGACAACCTCTCATACAGATGTTTGACACTTATTTCCTTTGAAGATGCGATATGTTCCGCCCTAACAATGAACTTCAAGCGTGATCTTCGAGCGAAATCACTCATGACCAGATGTAACGACCACTAGGCGATAAGAAGACCACCCATCCAGCCATTTGGAGGCATTCAACAATGGAGGGTTTTAAGAGGTGTTGAAAATGCTGCTTATTATGAATGGGACAAGGGAACTTTACAAAGGATATAGTAAAGGCCTTACATTGTTAGTGTGCCTTTTCCCTACGTTTTAAAACATTCCAAAATGCCTATAGAAATCTCACTATAAAAAATCCTGGGCATATGATTATTCGATAAATTATGAAAACAACTAATAATTTTCTAAAAAATGCAACAAGAAGTTTTGTGATTATAACAACTCAAGAACCGATTTATTTCGATGCATGTATTGATTTAAAGAAATAAATATTGCCCTTTTCTAAA
>JAPMOQ010051332.1:569-15192 GCA_026543055.1 Argiope trifasciata
TGTTATTTTTTTTTGTTAATCGCAAGAAGGAGCTTGTTATTTTTTTTGTTAATCGCAAGAAGGAGCTTGTTATTTTTTTTTTGTTAATCGCAAGAAGGAGCTTGTTATTTTTTTTTTGTTAATCGCAAGAAGGAGCATGTTATTTTTTTTGTTAATCGCAAGAAGGAGCTTGTTATTTTGTTTTGTTAATCGCAAGAAGAAGCTTGTTACTTTTTGTTGTTAATCGCAAAAAGCTTGTTACTTAATAATCTAAGTTTTCTGTACCAAGCCGAATTAAAATTTCCTCAGCTGAAGATTAATTATATTTTTTTTTAATTTTTTAATCAGGTGATATTATTTATTATCAGGCAATTTTGATACGATGTTGAAAACGTTAATAAATTGAATTAATTATAAAAGTACAATTTGTGTGGATCTTACTAAATGTATTTAATTTAAGTAGGTTTAGATTAGATTAAGTAGGTTAGATTAGGATTAGATGTATATATTTAGTTAGTAATTAGGATTAGATTAGAAATTTAGATGTAGGATTAGATATTTAGAAAGATTCACACGATTGTCCTTTTTCGCTCTTTGAAAAAAATAATTCTAAATTATATAAATGTTCTTTTCCGAAATGAATGATTTTTTTCTTTTAATTTTTTTCTTTTAATAATTCTTTTCCGAAATAATTTTGAGTGATATTTTCAGTTTATTCAGATACTTTACTTTAAAGCTAAATTTATTTCTCGCATCAAACGTCGAAATTCCTTATTTTAAGTGAATGACATTGATCAATGAAATATTTCTTGTTAAAACTAATTATTTGTTTAATATCTTTAATGTAAAACGAATTGTCATTCTAAAAATGTATAAAATCAGTAATCATATTGAATTTGTAAAATTGCTTTGAAAATCTTCGTTTGTACTATACGATTTCCTCCAAATTTAAACATTTTGCAAACCAAATGCTCAAATTTTGCTTGTTATTTTGCTTAATATTGTTATCTCAAATGTATGATTATTATATGTTATATCTCATGGTAAATTATGGAATCTTCGTTCTAAAAAATGTATAAAATGAGTAAACTGATTTATGAAATGCTTGATTGTACTTTGTTGTATTTCATGGTTAAATAAACTTTCTTCGTCATTTAATGTGTTTCTTTCATAACTTTTGAATTAAATAAAATCTGTTTATATTTTGAACATCTTCCTCATTTAGCATTTTATTCAGTCATCTAATTACTATTTAAGGTTCTGGTAGTTATTGTATCTGGTTTTAAGTATTGTTCTAATGTAAAGAACACTTCTAAATTTTTATGTACTATAATCCTTTACAAACCAATTGATATTCATAACCGTTGAGCCGAACTATCGATTTTGGATTATTAGATGAAGGAACGTCACTCAAGGAATGAGTTTTTTCACAGGTAGATATAGTTTTCGCTTATCACTGCTTTAACCTCGCACCAATCTGGATTATGGTTTAAATGCTGTTTCATTTAAGGTTATCAGGAATCTGCAAATTTTAAAGCAAAGGTCGAACTCATCCTTTATGATAAACTTAAAATGAATTGACTACCGCCAAGAAAAAAAGATAATCCTCGGTTGTTGAAAATTGGGAAATCACTTCTGCTCTTACAAAAAACGGTCACAACTGACGATAAAAAAACCCGTTGAATCTGAAGTTCTTCGTTTTCCGTTAAAAGTATGAATTTCTTTAAATATTATTATAATGTAAAAAATTTAAAATTTGTTATTTCGCATACATATAATGAAATCAGTAGTTCCGGAGAATAAATAATGAATACGATGTTTTGAAAGCCTAAGTTGTGGTTGATAGGAAATACGAATCTTTCAAATAAAATTTTTGCTCCATCTATCAAAATAGGTTATTGCATCGGATTGTCTTAAAACTAATGGACTTGAGACTATTCCTTTCGGGTTTTAGAATTTCATAATTTGAGTGCAGATGTTGCTATGCTTCCAAAGTCGCAACTCAATGAGACCATATTGATAAATAAAATATTGGCAACCCCATTTTGAGAATGAAATGATTAAGAACACAATGTATTCCACAATTTCCTCAAGAATTGCCTCATGTTCGTCCTTCTTTAAAATCTTGACATGCTTATTTTATTTTTCCATAATCTTTATACCTGGATCTTAAATATTTTTTAATTTAATTCATGTAAATGTAAAAAGGTTTTGTATTGTAATGCTAATATGTATTAATTTTCAGATTTTTTTACTTCAAATATGCATAGTTGTTATTTTACAGATCTAAGAAAATGTAAATGTTAGTGTAATTTAGAATTGGGACTATATCTTGCTAAAAAGCTTTGTCTTGTTCTTAGATATAACAGGTAAGAAAGGGATTTTAGGCATCGCGAAAGTGAACCTCAAAATTGAACTCTCCTTGCAGCGCTAGTGACTTTTTTTCCCTGACAAAATGACATTTCAAACCATTGATAATCACATTTGCTCAAAATCCGAAGTAAAATTTTCACAACCTGAATAACCAACTACTTTAACTTCAACCTTAGTTATACAGGAAATGACAAATAATTCTGTGAATTGCTAATAGCACAGAGAAATTAAATTTGGTTAAGTTCATTAAGTCGAAAGCATTCAAATATACTGGGTATCAAAAAGTTTGAAAAACTTTTTCTACAAATTCGTATTTATTACTTCAATGCATTTTTTTATGTTGAACTAACGAGATTCTAACGTGCAAAGCCTTTTATGAATCTTCTAATTCGGCCATATAACCTCTAATCGGATTGGAGCCTTACTGTAACTGCTACAGGATGTTTATTGTTATATTTTAAGGGATATTATTAATTCTGTTTCTTAGTTTATTCATTAGTACTTAAAGCCTGGTTTTATATATCAGGCATATATGTTAATATCTTTACATAGACTATGATGTACAATTTGGATTAAGAATTCTTAAAGTAATTTATCTATGGTCGCGTAATTGTTTCTACCGTTTTTCGGTTTAAGATTCAAACCAAAAGCTCTACCTTAGAAGCAGATATCTTAATAACAATTACCTTAAATTGTCGACTTGTTATGTCAAATCGATTTTCTAATTTATTTAAAAAATCTCAGCAATTCGTTTAATAATACCAACTTTAAGAATACTTTTTATATCTCCAATAACGCAAATGATGCTTTCAAGTTAGCTTTAAATTGTATCTTTCAAATAATAAATACTCTTATTTCATATTTGTCAAATATAATATTGTACTTAAATTCCCAAAATAAATGGGTAGAATCCTCAGTTTTAAAATGCTTTAAGTTTCTTAAAATAAATATGTTGATACAATAATCTTGATAAAATACTTCGTATATGAGCGATCCTCTCGGATAAATGGTGAAGGAACAAAAAATTATACCCCTTCCTACGTCCAATTAAGATAAAAATTTCTAACTAGAGCGATGCTAAAGAGTGGATTATGAGAATGAAAACAATTCTGTGTTTTCGATGTTTTCTGCAATTATACAATAGAATTTCGAAAACAAATATTCATTTCATTAAATTTATCATATATGCATAAAAACTGATTTTCGGTAGTTCTCCTGTGCTGAAATGTGTGGTAATCAAGTGTTCCTATATTTATTCTTTAAAATCTTTGTTGCATTCTTTGCTTATCTTTTTTCCAAAAGTCATTTTCTTTCCTTTCAGTAGATAAGCCCATGGCCTTTTGATGATCGCAGCCCTTTTTTAAAAACAAATTACTCTCGTAGAATGTTAACTGCAATGTAGAAAATTAAAAACATGAGAGATCCGAATGATTTTAGTATAGATATTAACTCTGTAAACAAGATTTGTTAAATTTAAGTATTTGAAATTGAAAGAGTTGATTACCCAACGTAATCGAATTATCCAGCAATGACTATCCTATGCATTAGTTATCTCAATAGAAAGGTCTTGCTTTTAGTAAAATCGTACCAATATGACCTTGATATTTCGATCATTTTAAGCAAATCATTACCTGAAATAATGTTGATTTGAAATAAATGTATTCAGAAAATTCAAAACTGCAATTTTAGCTGCGATAAGATATACTTTTACCAATGGAAGAAAACTGCAAAAATCTGAATCCGTAATCTTCCAGAAGACAGTGAAATAATCAGGTACATGTTGTGTGTTTGAAAAATGAAGAAATCTTAACAAAATCATTCGAAATTTATATTGATTCGACATAAAAAATTTAGAAATTTTACGATCCAAGTTATTATCAACATTCTAAGTGTAATTTTGTTATTAAAGGGTTAAATACTTTTAATTCGATGAAATTAAGGTAGCAATAATATTATTTCTCTTTAACTGTTATGAACATTTGCTGTCATAATTATTCCATTCTGAATAATAAAATTATGAAGCTTAAAATGATAGTTCCTAATGACGTTGGGATATAAAAAAAAAACGTCATTTACTTCAGAACTTGTGAAAGAAGCTAGTAATATTTTGTGCAAATAGTATCGAGGTATTTTTTTTTTCAAGTCAGTGTCTCAAGAAAAATGTTCTTGATTTTAATGGACTATAGGCGAAAATTAATCTCACTCCACGTTTATATTTAATTTCCCTATATTTCTATGGCTCATATATTGCATTAAAAGTTTATCTTATCGACTGTTTTTACAACCTGCAACTTAAGGGTAAGAGAATTATGATTGAAAAATAGTTTATCTAATAAAAGTTTTGGATGATAGTAGTTTCCCTACGTCTGAAAATCAAATAATATATATTCCTAATAATTTAACTCAAAGCACCAAGAGTTCTCCCAACTAGCTCTAAAGCCAGATATGCTTGTGGAGTAACTTATTTAAAATAATTCTTTTTAAATAGAACCGCATTTTGTTTATTCAATCAAACACAAACCGAAGTGCTTGAATTACACTGTCAGATTTATATATTTTAACTGTATGGGAAATGGCACGAGATAGTACTGATTTGTTGAAGATTGTTTAAAAATATTGTGAGTTTCGAGATGGAGATTTGCCATTTAAAGTGCAGACTGATTCCATACAAAGCATGTTACGGTCATTGTAATCGTAGAACTGGAGAGAAACACAAGTTTCGACAGAAAACGCCAGTTCGATTTATACATTCTAATTGCTTTGATACTTTCAAAAAGAAATCATTCAACGCTAACTGTACTGTTAAAAAGTGATACATTTAACTGAAGTTGGTTAATTTAAATAACAAAGTATTTTCAAAATATATGCACAAATTATTGCTCGTTGTATGTGAGCATCCGTCATAAAAACACAAGCAACTAGACCTATAAAATATTCTCCTCTCAGGCTTTCATTATCGCTTGGAATTATTATAAATGATTATGATAACGTCAATCTATCAGAGAGTCTTACTCAATGTTCTGAACCAGTAATGCAAGTTCCAAACAGGCTTAATCTATCCATCATACAAAATAGCAGAAATTTAACTCAACTGAGAGAATTAGTATATAAAAAGACTTTAAGAAGAAAATCTATGCCGTCTTTCATAATATAAGCCCCGATTATAGGCATTTTGTTAACCAGTATTCATAATGTAGGATATGTCATAGTGTAATTAAGTGGATGCAAATTGAAATAGCTCGTACATATCTATCAAATATTGGAAAATATTTATCGCGTCCCATAATCTAATAAATTGAAAAGCATGCAATATTTTTCAAAATTCGATTTCTGAAATTAATAATAATCAATCTCTACCACTACCAAAGTACATCGTAAAGAAGTCGCCTCTGAAGAAAATTCAAAATACATCAGGTTAAAGATACTTGTCTGTTTGAGGATGTATGTATGCAGATCTAGAGATTTAATGCTGTAAGAAATAAAAATTCTAATTCACTTGGAAAAATTTACTCTATTTCGCCAATGGACAAAGCCACGGCACTCTCGTTTCCTTTGCTCAGTTCTTTATAAAATTTTGCTAAACACATATCATTATTGTTAAATGAAAGTTGTTAGGGCAGCAGAAACATCTTAAGTCACTGGCTGTTTGCAGTCAATAATGCGCAACTTACGATTTTCAATACATCCCGCAAAGGGCGTTGAAATTGATAGCTCATACGCGATTTAACAAAGCAGTTTAAAATCAAAAATTTTGTAAACAATTTTTGACCTTTCATGGCGTTTTTACGTACATAATTATGAATAATTTAAGGCTGTTCTACAAGCTCTGTGATTCTTAAATGCCTTCCAAGAATTGACTCCGTGACATCAGATCTGCGGCTCAATGTCTTGTAGATTGCTGCATTTGAGAGAAGTTTCGAAAAATAGCTGATCTGCTGTTGAAAGATTTCTGTATCTGTTCCGATTAACAAGGATTTAAATAAAATTCTCTTTATGCTAGAATGAAATTTATGTTCTAAATTATCCTTGGAGAAATCGTAGAATTCTGCTATTAAAATTACATGTAGAAAATACAGAGTCACATCTAACAAAATGCTTCAAGTTATTCAGAGTGATTATGGTGCACGAGAAATGATTCTCCGAAAAGATACCTCATTCTTGAGCTCTTTGTAATTTTAATTCATCACTTTTATTAAAATTCGAATAATTTTCTCCAGAAATCGCAAAAAGTTTTAAGTGAAAAAAATCCAATCAATTTATAGTGGAAGAGGCGAAACTGGTTTGAAGAATATAAAATACATGCTTTACACCAAATTGTAAAATGTTTGCCAGGATATAAGCTTCTTCCTATTCTTGCATTGAAATCCAACATTTTCAGATCTCACCACACAAGGCTGTAATTTCATAATATTGTATATTTATTAACTATCAGGGAACAACATCATGAATATTACTCCCGAATCTGGTATATAAAAAAAAACTAGATAATTACTGATTAAATATGATTTCAGTGATTGGCCGAGAAAACTACACTCACTGGTTTTGTGAAATATGATTAATCTTCCTCAAATCTTCTTGGATGCTTTCTAATCAACGTATTATCACACAGAACGTCTTGCCGTGGCTTCGGTATATAATAAATACAAAGTTATTGTTTTTGCAGTTTTTTTTTTTTTTGGCTTGAATTCTAAATTTTTACTGATTATATCTTGCCATCCTAGACTCAATTTCAGCGATAGATTCAAGATTCAGCAAGAGTGTTAAATTAGTTCTAAAAGTCTGTCTCCCTTTCAATAAATTTTCCTTCATTTAACAGAGAAACTTACAAATTTGACATAAAATACGCATACCAAATTTCATTCACCAGGCTCAAAGCGTTTTCGAATTATCTTTGCCACACATAGATAGCCATTTACTTAAAATGTTATCTGGGAAGTCTTAAACGTGGAGATTCCCAAAACTCATGACTTTGTGCTCGAAAAAGTAAAAAGGTCCAACTTAATACCTACATTGGGACAACACTTCAGCTTTTATCCGAGTTACTTCAAGCTATGCAAATACAAGATCTAGAAATGCAAATAACTTGATTTGAAACTGCTGTTTGCTCAAAACCAAAATGATTCCGTTACAACCCTCTGATTGTATTCTTCTGAAACAAGAAGCTTCTGACCCACAATTGAAAACCCTTTTTCTCTCCTCTTCGTAACGGATTAACTAATCAAAACAATTAACATAATTTCATCCAGACTCGAAATATTCAGCAAGCACAGCAGTATTTCAGGAACTATAGCAAATTTCAAAACAAAACGAAAGAGGCACCGTTTACTTTATACCGTCATTTCAGAGAATAAAAGAACCCAATTACAGAATGAGCAACTGCCGAGAACCCCCACTAACTTTTTTAAAGTCTATTGAAAAAAATTTATTCTTACACTTGATAGCATAAGGTTCTTTCACTCAAATTTGGATTAAAATAGCACTTTAAATGTTACAATATTATTCTAAGAATATTCCTCATTAATGCACTTTTACAAATTTAATATAGTATGTTAATTAAAATTACGTTATTAAAATATTATGTTTCATAATTTCAAAAAATATAACAGTTTATAATTAAGTATTAAGTTCTTTATTTTATTCCTGAAGTCAATTTCCTAAAGATAACTAGCAATTAAGTAACAAATTTTTATTATCAAAGTTAATTACTGCAATAGGAAAAGAAATTTGGAAATTAAAGTGATAACATTTCACCCTCTTGCTTTGAAAGTTATTCAATCGCCCTTAAGATCCTTTAAGTTCACTTTTAAATGGTATTCATACGTCTTGCAGATATAAACTTTATACTCTGATATTTTTGTCAGGTTTTAATAATTTTCAGAATTTAATAGTTATTGTTAACAAGAATTCAAATGAATATTGTTTTAGAAAATAAAATTTCTCTGCGACGAACTTAACGAAAGCAACAGAAATCGGTACATCTGATCTGGCAAACATTGCATACCTGTTGCAATAAAAATTATAAATACTTCATTTAAAATCAGGCTCACGAGTAATTTATTACGTACTAGCCGCCTTTGGCGACCAGCTGATTCGCCATGAGGAATGCGTTCTAAAATTTTCAATTAAATCACATATTCATTAGCCTTGAAGTAATTCCAGGCATCGATTGGCCTGAAATTAATAATTTCTTTAGGATGATGGACGGAAAGTTCTAAAAGAACACGTTTTCCTTATAATATTCTTTAATTTTATAAATCATTCAGTTTTAATTATTGATTTAGAAAACTGATTAATGTAGCAACTTTTATTTAAAATATTAATAAAAATATTTTGTAAAATATGCTCACAGAGCAAATTATGAAGATATCTAAAACTCATTATTCATAAATGCATCGTTTGACTCAAGCTACATAAAATGTAATTATTTACTTCATTTAAATCAAATTAATAGTATTAAACAATATATATGCTTATTAATAGTATTTTACAAATTGACCATTCGACTGGAATTTGAATGCATATCCTGTATAAATAAGGATAATTTTTATTGAATTAATGATTTAAATATTGAAGACGATCATAGAATCCTTTGCCTAGCATATATATTTTTTTTTAATATCACTTTTTATATTTATGTTATTTTATCCAGTCACGTGCTGAAAGTTGTATTTCTTTAGATTTGAATTGCGATTATAGTTTTTTTTTTAAAATCTGAACTTCCGTCATTGTTTTCTTTTATTTTATCCGGTCACGTGCTAAGAAAACATGGTTAAAATATTTTTTTAATTCATTAAAAATAGAAGCTTAAACTAGACATTAAAACAGTAATACCATTTGAAAGATAACATTTTAATCTTTAAATTGATGTAAAAATCATGTTTGTGCGATAATATTTTCGGAAGTTATAGCGGGGAAACGTAGAAATTTCAAGTAATACAAATTCTAATTAAAAATTCGAAAAAAGGGCTCCGACGTGCATATTCCCGACCTCCAAAGTATACATGTATCAAATTTGGTAGCTGTAGGTCCAACGGTCTGGCCTGTAGAGCACCAACACACACACGCACGCATTGAGCCTTATTAAAAGTATAGATAAATATTATTTTGTAAATAGCTGTTAATTCAGATTACCAACAATGATATGTCATTGAACTTTTGAGTTTGTTGTTTAAAAAGATACTGGAGTTTCAATTAAAATAAGATGTTAATTTGAAAATATTATTTATAATGTAGAATTTCGCTTAAATAGCAAGTTCGCCTGCAGCCCGTTTTTGTTGACACACGAAACGTTTCATATCTATTGAAGTTTGCGACTAATAGAGTGACCCTTGTTCGCATCGATTGCACAGAAAATGAAAATACTTTTTTCGCAGGGAAAAATTAGCACAAAAATTTACAACTGAACTTTTTTTTGTACAATTTTTAAACGGAATATTGCCAATATTCCTCTATATACCAATTGCAATTGAATTTTTGTTCAGAGTTCTCAAATCCTATTTTAACAATATTAACTCCCTACTTATTTAAATTTATTTTGTATATTGATACTTTAACTCTCTTTAAATATTGATATACAAAATCTGGCAAAGGTATGGTGAGAATACGAATTTAAAAATCAAGCAACATGATACACTGCATAACAGAACAGTTGTCAAGAAAAAGAGGCTATTATTTCATCACCCACGTGCGAATTGAGCAATTATTGTTTAAAAACTCTATCAACTCTTTAAAAACTAACCTTCATATGGAACAAATTCATAAAAGAACAACTTATATCTGTGTTATAGTTGCACTAAAATTCAGAGCGAAGTCTCTTACGAAATTAACACTTGGCCTTTTTTAAAATAATGGTTGCATAACTATCCATCAGATGGCAGCCGTATGCCTTAATAGACATTATGCATTATGTTCATTCCAAGCAATGGATCTAAAAGGTCCTAAATACTTATACTGTCCACCAGATGGTAGGAATACCTAAAATATGAACATTTTTACCTTACTACTGCAATGATTAGTAAGCTGCAAACGGCCATATTCCTATATTATAATTCTCCTTAAATATTAAAATTATCACAATAAGTCTTGAATGGAATGGGGACTTCCTCAAAGATAATTTCCCAAAATAACAGCTTTTGCCCTTTACTGATATCAAAACATTTAATCCGGATAATATTCAAATTTCTTTCATTTTCTTCTCCTACTACCTGGATATTTTTTTAAAGATCTAACAACGAGAAGAATAGACTCTATTAACGTTACTAACTCTATTTCTTATAACACATGTCCAATAAATCTTGAAATCCGGGAAAATTATAATTAATAGCATACATATAACAAATACCACGAGTATTTAAAATTCAGGAGTAAATTATTCATTTCCATTTTTTCCAATTCTCTATTTTGAGTTCAGACTCTCCCTATATATATTTATTTACATATCTTGTTCAAATTTTCAATCGCTAATAAAATACTTTTTACTCATCCAATCCAGATCAAATGCAATTTTTAAAACTTGTAATGGATGATACTTGATGCTAATACAGTTCAAATATATAATTCATTAATTGAATTCAATTCCTTTTTAATACTTAAAAGGATTTTAGCCGTTTGTAAAAAAAAATTGAAATCAACAGGCAGTAGCTCAATCTTTAAAATGCAAGGATTTCGGTATTTTTCACGTGAAGGTGAAGAATGGGAGTTCAATTCTTGCATAATCCATAATTTTTAGGCACTTACTGATTTTTTTTATAATTATTTAATCAGAAGTAACTGAAATAAAAAAATTTATTTGTTTACCTAAATAGAAATTGAATTAAAAAAATGGATTATAATTATTTTATATTCTTTTTCTACGAGAATTAAAATTTCAATTTTGTTTGTACTTTTTCAATTCCTACAATCAGTTCACACTCTCCCTATGTACTTTTGTTTTTATATTTAGTTCAAATTTTCTATCGTTATAAAATACTTATTCGTCTACTCAAGTTCAAACACATTTTTTATTATCATGTAGTGGAATGAAACTCGATGTTCATACACTTTTTTTCCAATAGTGATTCCTTCATTTAATTCAGTTTTAATTCTTTAATTAGAGTTTCAGCAGTTTGTAATGGAAATTGAAATTCACAAGCAGTAGCTCAAACGGTAAAATGCAAGGATTTCAGTACTTTTTCAAGTGAAAGTGAAGAATGCGAGTTCGATTCTAACGAATGTCAATCATTTTTTGGCAATTATTTAATAAGAAACTAAAATTAAAATCATCTTTGTTGACCTAAGTAGGAATTGAATAATTTTTACTTTTTTTTAATATTACTTGTTTTTAAATTATAGTTTCTATGTAGAATAATTGTTACAAACAACGAATTAATTTGAAACATTGATTTCATTCAATTATAGATGATATATCAATTATTAATATTTAATTCCAGTTTTACTAAAACCTTGTTCACCTATTGTTGCCCATCTTGTTTCACTAATATAATAGAAAATTTTAAAAAAACCTTCTGATAAGTCCCCATTAATCCCATACTTATGGTCCATGTAAGAAATATGTAAACCCAGCTGGAGTGGTTGTTTGTCATTGTTCTCGCACACTCTTTGATAAAGGTGTTATCCCAGAGAGCATGTTTCATGGCTTTTGTTTGCAAAGGTTAGGAAAATTAAACTTTGATGTGAATTTAACATTTTTACTAATTCTGTAATGCCATTCTTTGTAAGTTGTTTGGCGTTTAATTCATGGCATGAAATAGTATACAAAAAGAAAATTTATGTTTTAGGGCACGTTTTTATCAGCTAATTGACACAATACAGCATTTTAATCGCAACATTTCATAATAAATTTGAACTAATTAAGTCAATGTCTTTGAACTATCGCATTTACACTGAGAGTACAAGCAGATAATCAACTTCTTGGATTAGGTTCAAAATTCGATTATCTACACTACATGTTAAATTTGTCTGCCGAATTTTGACTATCTTGCTCTCTTCACTGTAAAATTGTCTCTTGCTAGCATATTTTCGAGATGCCGAACTGGACTTAGACTGAGGAGATTTTATTCAAAATTTAATAGAAATCTACGAATTTAGTGTACAACTCTATACCCAATTTAATCCATCTAGATCAAAGCGCTTTTGAGTTATATTTACCATAGACACACAAAGCTGACAGTTTCTAATAATGACTTCGAATTAAAGGTCTGAAACGTGGAGATTTTAATATTTTGTTCCATACTTCGTATTTGGAAAAAGTAAAAACAATACGCATAGAGGAAACGTTATTATAAACATCAACTTTTAGGTTCCTTGAAACAGGAAAAAAAATTCTTTGTCACTTCTGTTGGTGGAATCAGGGGTGGGGGGACTCTTGCGTTTAAGTAAACATGCATAAAAGAAAAGTACAAAGCTTTAAAATAATATCACCGAGAAAATAGTTTTAAATTGCCTTAATCAAATAGTCAATTCATATATCTATCTCTATCTATGAGCTTTGACTTGTTCACGATGTCCTAAATCTGTTCATAAGCGGTTGAATTCTAAAAATGTATATACGAACTCAACGCATTTGAAACTTATTACACTCACAATAATGCTTTGAAAACGGAGGTATATTTCCCCGTTTTGAGAACATATACAATATCGCCAACTGTAGTTTTTCTTAATATTAGACTTTCAATCATGAAATATATATCCCCAAAATAATACATTGTATTGGAAAATACTCGAGAGGGGACGATAGCATGCAGAGAGCATTGAAGACGACAGCATTGAAGTTAAAGTTGACATTAACGCAACGAAGATAAGTAACGGTACAATTTCCGATTTTTTTAAAATTCAAACTGGATGAAGATGGCTGGCGAAAAATTATCCACTCGGCTTCTATTTTTTGTAATAATCTTGCTTAAGCTCATTTATCATGGAGTTAATATTACCTCATGGAACAAAAGCTAACTGTTTTAAGATTTGATACTTGAATACTATCCGAAAACTTCAATATCAAAGAAAAAAATCTTTACTCATGTAAAAGCAACTTGACATGTGCTTAATGCAACTTGTGCTTAATTATTATATACTATTATAACTGATTCATTTTAATATTGCTATGTGAGAAATTGCTTCCTTGGTGCAATATTGCCAAGGAGGGCTTTTGAGAGAAAAAGGAAAATAACTGTTTTGGTGGATATTCATAATAATATTGACAAGCCAGGGACCACTGTAGCGTAACTAAATAAAAGTAGAAATTTTCACCTGTTATAAGCAAGAAAACAAACTCGAGAAAACTTGCTTTCAAAGGACTGAAGAGACAAATGGAAAAAGGTGTTAAAACCTAAAAGTGAATGAGAAACCGAAAAATTGTAAATTGATTGTCCAACCAGTTTCACTAGTTAATCTTTCTGATGATATACAAAAATTATGTTCCTATTTTCTTCATCATGATTAAAACTAAAACTATATTTTACAAGATATATTTTTGTAGAAATTTTTTAGACACATACTTTTGTGGCTGTATTCTTAGCTATAATGTACAATACTATAATGAAATATATTCTGAAAAGTGAAATGCATGTAAGTGTAGAGTGTAATAAGTATGATTGATTATATGCTAATAATTTTTCATTTATCGATGTAAACTGTCATAAATGTTTGAATACCTAATTATATGTATATATTGTGCATATTTATATATAGTTCAATAAATATTGTATAAACTGTTGTATTGCATTGTTGGTGAACTAACATGTATATAGTGTTCACAAACTATTTGAATTTCCTTACCTGAAAGATTTTTTTTTATTTGAATATATTTTTCTCAAATAAAAGCTTATTTGCTATGGAGTTTTCTCTTTATTCTGAGTATTATTTATTTATTTATATGCTAATTTAAGATGAACCATAAATTTGCCATTCCTATGCATATGACTCCAATTAATAGTTATTGATTAGAGTTCTTGAGATGGTAAAGTATAATTTCGTTTCTAGATTGAATTAACAAAATGTCTTAAAGACCGAAAGTGTAATTCTTATTAAATAGATTTCAAACCGCTTGTATTTTATAATTTATATAAGTTGTGTTATCTATTGAATTTAAATAAAGTGTTAAAATAAGTGTGTAAAATTTAATCTAGAAAAAATCAGTTTAAAATATTTAAATAAAAAATATTAAATATTAAATTATAGTTTTAAATATTTATGAATAAATAACTTTTTAAAATTCTTAAATCAAATGGCGATTTATTTAAGAATTCATATTCTCATTAGCTGCTTTCAATACAAA
>JAPMOQ010051343.1:0-27567 GCA_026543055.1 Argiope trifasciata
AATGAATAGCAGAGATGTTAGAAGATAAAAACTATGAATTGGATGTGTAAAATTTTTTAGTATCTTAAAATTTAAATATATGAGCCTTATTATTTTTATATATAGTGACGTAAAAAACCCAGAACTTAATTAACAATGCTTAACGCATACAAGGTTAAAAGGAAACTAAATGTACGTAAAAAACCCAATAGCTCTTAAGAATTTAAAAATATTTGGGTGGTTTTTCTCACCCACCAAGTCTTGTAGTGTTGAAGACGTGGTAAATTAGGAGAAAGGAAAAATTTAATTCATTCAAAGGATACATCTGAGTTTTTAAAAATCATTATTACATGGTGGCAAATTGTTAATGTTAAAACACCAAATAAAGGTAAACGTTTAAACAATAGGTATCAGGAACCATTTGCTTTTGATAAAAAGGACATTAAGATGCTGTTTTTGGAGAATTTTTTAAAATGGCTAGATAATTATGAAGAAATGAAATTTTTTATAGGGACATTTACAAAAGAAACGAAAACTACTTCAGTTTTAACTACTAAAACTATTATAGAAATGTCCTCCTATTGTAAAAATAATTTTTAAATGAATTATATTTTCCCTGGCAAACTTCAAACAGATGATTCGAAAAGTAGGTTTGGCTTTATCAGCGGTTAGCAGGTTGCCAATACAACATTTTAACTCAGCAACTCTTTAAATGTGAAAAAAAATATAAAAAAATAAGAATTCAGTCTTTGCTAAAACTGTCTGTTCCCAGCAAATCTTTCGGTACCTTTAAAATTACAAATTTTGAAACTGATGATAGCTTTCCGGATTATGATCCAAACTCTTCAACTGCTTTCATCGACCTTAAAGTAGAACCAACAGACATTTCGAATTTGCAAGAAAGTCTTCCCGTTTTAATGTATCTTGCAGGATATTACATTTTTTCTACTTTTAAAAAAATGTAAATCCGCTGCCGTAGATATTTACATCAATTAGATAAAGAGAAAGAATTGTCCCAAGAATATGAATATTTAAAAAAATTTAAATTTTGGTTCTTTGGCACAAGAGCCATTTTCTGCCATACGGCGCCAGTAGAATTATAAAAGCATGAAATTATTTTTAAAAACAGCTGTTTATGAAACAATCTCTCATATCTAAAAATGACTTTAACATCTAAAAAATCAAGTACGAATAACTGAAACAATGGTGAAAAGAAAAGTGCAACACAGACAGAATAATAAAAGGTCTATATACAATTAAAAAAGCTAATAGCTCTCAAGAATTTAAAAATGTTTGGGCGATACTTTTTACCCAAGTCTTCCAATGCTGAAGACAAGGTAAAAAAAAATTTAAACGATTAAGAATTACAGGGAGGGCAGTCAATTATAATATGATGAACAGAAAATTGAACTTGGCAGCTATTGCACTATTTTTGAATAGTTATATTAAGAAAAAAAAATGATAATTTAGCTCAGGGGACTTCAAACTTTGAAGCCTTCGGGCCATAATCATTTTTTCAGTATGTTCCAAGGGCCAAAACAGTTTTAATTTTTATGCCCTTAACTATATTTCTAGACTAGAATAGTCGCAAAGTGCGCGACATAAGCAAACTTACGCTTTTTTTTTTTGCATTTCAATTACTATTGTGTATTGTGACACTTCTTTCGATATGTGTACCTCGATCACTTCGAGATGGCAATAATTGCATATAGAAAGGCTAGCAGCGGAACCGCGAGTAGGAAAGGCAAAGGAAGCGAAACTGTCTATTGTGAAATAAAGTAACACCCATGCATCAAAGTATTTTAATTTGACTTAGTTTTTAGGTGTGATTTGTTAGTATGGAAAAGAAGCGAAAAATCGACAGTGAATGCAGAACGTTCAAAGATAAATGGAATTTTCAGTATTTTGTGATTGAGACAAGTAATAAGGCGCTATGTTTAATTTGTAATGAAACCATAACTGTTCTCAAAGAATATAACATTAAACGATGCTATGAATCGAAACATCTTCAAAATTACGCCAAGTATAAAGGAAGTTTGCGGACGGAAAAATTTGAAGCTTTGAAGAGCGGATTCAAATCACAGCACTCTTTGTTTACCAAAACGAATACTGAACAAGAGTCTGCAACTCGCGCCCGCTTTCGTGTGGCTCTTCAAAACGTGGCAAACCATTCACTGATGGAGAAATGATAAAAGAATGCTTGATAGCAGTAGCCGAAGAAATATGCCCCGAAAAGGTAAATATATTTAAAAGTGTTAGTTTGTCAGCAAACACCGTGGCTCGGAGGGTGCAAGACATCGCAGAAAATATATCATCTCAACTGTCTGGCAAAAATAGACATCATGAGTTGTTTTCTCTAGCATTGGATGAGTCAACGGATGCGTCAGATACTGCTCAGGTGTTGATTTTTATTCGCAGATTAGATAAAAGCTATGAAGAACTTCTTGATATCGGTAGTATTCACGGTACGACAACTGGGGCAGATATTTTTAAGGGAGTTGAAAATGCCATTAATAAAAAGAACCTTCGATGGAGAAATTTGAAATCTATTACAACTGATGGAGACAAAAATATGTGTGGTAAAAATAAAGGAGTGGTTGCACTTGTGTCAAAGGCTGTAGAAAATGATGGTGGTTCAAAACCATAAGTCTTACATTGTATCATTCATCAACAGTCCTTGTGCGGAAAATGTTTGGATATGTCTGAAGTTCTAAAACCAGTCATATCAGTTGTTAACTTCATCAGATCCACTGGGCTGAATCACCGACAATTCCGCGAGTTTATTGAAGAGATTGGAGAAAATGACTTACCATATCATACAGCCGTACGCTGGCTTAGTTGCGGAAAAGTCCTTAAGCGCTTTTTTGAACTTCGAGCAGATATCGAAATTTTTTTTAATGAGAAACGTGCCGTTTCCTTTTGCCGATTTAGAAAATAGTGAAAGGAGAAAATCAGATTTTCCCTGATTTATACACCAATATCAAATTCTTCAGGCAGAAAATAATACTATTTCAATCGCAATTACGTAAAAAATGTTTCACACATTTTAAAACATGTGAAATATTTAGCCACACTACAGAGACTGGGTTTTCCGTCAATTTTGCAATCGAAACTTTTTTTGAAAATTTTGATACTGGTTTCTCAGATTTTGATGTCATTGCGAATGAAATTAAGCTTTTTCAAAATCCTTTTGATTCTGACATTGAAACCCTGGCTCCGGAAGTCCAAATGGAAATTATTGATTTACAGTGCAGTGATATATGATTAAGAATAAATATCAAAATTCATCTTTGTTGGAATTTTAGAAGAGCCTTCCACTGGTACAATGTGATAATTTGCATAAATTTGCTCGTGGGTTTTCTGTTTTTGGTACTACTTACTTGTGTGAGAAAACGTTTTCCAAAATGAAGTACACAAAGAATATTTACAGATCTCAATTAACCGATGAGCATCTTAAATCTCTTTTAATAATTGGTACAAGTAAAATTGATCCACAACTACAAACTATTGTCGGTGGAAAATCACAATTACATAAATCTCATTAGTGTTTTTGTTATATTGTGATTAGTGGGATTCATTTTAATTATTTGTTAGTTATTAATATGCTTAAGCTTAAATACTTAAGTTTTCTGCGTCATCATTTCAGTCGTTAAGTTTTACCTTGCTGGTAAAAAACCCCGAGTAATTATCATTATGTGTTTTCTTCTTCAACTTATCACAGCAATAGTAACAACAATAAATCATTGGCTGTCGCGGGCCGTACTTTGGAGATCCCTGGCCTATGTGATTAAGAAGTGGAAGGCGAGCAGTGATTGTCGGAATGTGCCCCGAGTCGGCAGACCAATAACACTGGGAGATAGAGACCGACGACTGCTGTCCAGAGAAATTCGAAAAAATCGTCCCCAACCGATGGCCCTCATCCACGTGGAGTTTCAACAGCCATTCGGGAGTATTGTATCAATGAATACCATCCGTAAGAGAGCACATCTGCTTAGTTTTTATGGTCGTGCTGCAACCCATAAGCCTTTGATCACTAAGTCCAACCGCGCACTAGACCTTAGTCCGCACCCGTAACAATTTGCCATGGACAAAACTGCGCATGCTCTAACTTCGAGAGCGCCAAGTTGTTTTGGATAAAGGTGGGTTCACACGAGGCTTTTTATTGTCGGCAAACATTGTCTCTCTGCTATTGTCCCCGTGTGAACACTTGAGACAACGACGTTGTCCATTGGCCCAAAATTATCCTATTTGCGCATGCGTTTGTAGATATTGGCTTAAAAAGTAACAAGTCGTGAAACATTCAAACAAATCGGTGTTCTTTGTTCTCCGCCATTTCTTGTGTTTGATTAGTTAACTACCGTTCCATTTTCATTCATCTCCCTCATTAAAATTTATTTTATTTCTATCTTTCAAGTTTGATATTTGTTTCTTTTTGAGGTAAGTTTTATTTAGGTCTAATTTTTATGAAAAGAAATATTCCAATGCAATAAAAAATGTTTGTTATTTAATATATATTTGACATACAGTGGGCCTCAAAATTGAGTATACACCTCAAAACTTTGAGATATTTTATGAATAATAAGCTAAATTTCAGTTCTAAATAAGTGAATTTATCGTTGTTGATATTCTTGTCATGTCTCTAGTGAAATGTGAACAAAAATATTAGCTTCATCCTTCCTTTTTTAGAAAAAATGAAGTGGATATGGAACTTTACCGAAAAACGAAGTCACAAAATTGAGTATACACTTAAAGAATTTGTCAGTTAATTACCACTTTTTTTTAAAAGAAATTCTGTTACGTATTGCTAAAGTTGCGCCTGGCGAATATAAACGCAATAATAGTATTTCACTAATCCAGTCGTCATTTTTTCGTTTTAAAACTTCGTAATGAGCTCTAGGACAGAAACTTCTGAAAAGGAACGTTGTTTAGTCATCCAATGGTCAAAAGATGGCAAATCTCTGACAGAAATTGCATCGTTAATTGGGAAAAGTCACGGTTGTATTCAAAAGATAATACAGAAATATCGAAAATCTGGATCTGTGGCCAATATTCCAGGAAGAGGGCGTAAGGAAATTTTAAGCAATACTACAAAGAGGAAGATTATACGTTCTGTAAAGAAAAACCCGAAGTTAAGTGCCACAAAACTTGCATCTACGATGTCCTCAGAAATTGGAAGAAGCGTTTCAGCGGAAACTGTTAGACGTGTTCTTCACAAAGCAGGATTCCATGGCCGAACTCCAGTAAGAAAGCCACTCATTAGTCACGTCAATAGGAAGAAAAGACTTATTTTTGCAAAGAGTCACATTTCAAAACCGGAATCATTTTGGAACACTGTTCTATTCTCTGATGAAAGCAAATTCAATGTCTACGGAAGCGATGGACGATATAAAGTGTGGAGAGAAGTTGGGAAAGAACTTGATCCCAAGAACACCATAAAGATGGAGGTGGATCCGTCCTTGTTTGGGGCTGTATGGCAGCAAGAGGTGTAGGAGAACTTGTCTTCATAGATGGCATTATGGATAGAATGGTTTATCTTGACATCTTGAAGAATAATTTGCAAAAAAGTGCCGACAAACTAGGACTTGGGTCAAACTTCATCTTCCAGCAGGACAATGACCCGAAGCATACAGCAAAAATAGTCAAGTTGTATTTGCTGTACCACTGCAAGCAACAACTACATACTCCACCGCAATCTCCTGACTTAAATGTCATAGAGAATTTGTGGGCTCAGTTGGAAAAATCTGTTCATGAACATGAGGTGACGAGCAAAGAGGATCTAAAGAAGGTCTTAAGAGAAGAGTGGGCAAAAATTTCTGCGGAAACAACAAAAAAGCTGGTGGAATCCATGCCTAAAAGACTGCAAGCTGTGATCCAGGCAAATGGATACGCAACTAAATATTAATTTGCTTTTTTTATGGAAATTAATAAAAGTGTATACTCAATTTTGTGGTGTAGTTTTTTATCCAAGTGTCATATTTATTCATTTTTTTTAAATAAATTTAATTTCACAATTTTTTTCATTACACACTGGAAGAGGAGGATGACTAGTATTTCCAGTAAAAAACAAAATTTTCTTACAGCAAAATTTACTTCATTAGGTAAAAATATACGTTATGCGTTTAGGTGTATACTCAATTTTGAGGCCCACTGTATTTTGTCAGATGTGGTAGAGGCTTGAAACGCTCTTCAATTAATATTTACATATTTATTTAAGATTGATGTTAGCATGTAAATGATAATTTCATCACATTTCTTTAGTCGATTTATATAGCTTTATAAAATTCAAATAGTTAATGCTTGCTACAATTATTGTTTTTCATTATTTTGGCACCGCCATCGTCTTAACAAATTTGAAATTGCTAAGATTTTGAGATGGACTGAATTGTATTAATTAATATATTTATATTTTTAATAACTAATAATTTTTATAAACTAATGCATTCATGACATTAAATAGTTGTAAGGAATTAAGTAGTTGTGTGAGCAAACATTCATTTTTATTTATTTATATATATATATATATATTCATATTAGATAATTTTACTGTGCTTATTACTAATCAATAAATGCAAGTAATAAGTAGTCGAAATTTTATCTGAATAAGTTGAGTGGTACAGCAGCGCATAAGAAACATATAGAATATTTATTTTTATTAATATAGATAAGCTTTATACATTTGGTGTTGGTAATAACTGGATTTATATTTTTATAATGAAATGATTAGAAAAAAATTTTATGTGCAGTTTTTTAAAACCATTTCTATACAATAACATAATACAAATGTTTCTTAAATGCATTCTTAAAAATAGTGAAACATATAAAAGTGATTACAGTCATAATTTTGTCACTCCTTGTGTTTATACATTATTTGGTATAATAAACATTTTTCAATATCTTTTTATTTAATTTTTTGGAAATTATTTCCTCTTTATTAATTTCAAACTGCTTTTAACACCTGTAATTTTATGAATAAGCTAAGTTTAAAAATAAATGGCTGCAAATAAAATATACAAAATCTAATGTTTTTTTCCACAAACAAGAAACTATAACTGTAGGATCCTCATCATGACACTAATTCAATTGGTTTTTATATTTATGTAAGGAAAAATTAGTAACTGTGGTATTAAGCAATATTTTGATGTGTACTTATTTTATCGATTGTTTGTGGTACAGCAGGGCATAAGAAACATATAAAACTAACATTCATTTTTATTAATATAGATGAGCTTTATACATTTGGCATTGGCAATAACTGTGGATTTACATGATTAGAAATTTTTTTTCTGTGCAGTTTTTTTAAAACCATTTCTATACAATAACATTATTCAAATATTTGCTGAATAAAATATTTAATTTATTCCTTATGGAATGTTTCTTAAATGCATTTATAAAAATAGTGAAACATATAAAATTGATTACAATCATAAATTTGTCACTCCATGTTTTTATACATTATTTGGTGTAATATACATTTTTCATTCTTTTTAAATCAATATTCAATATTTTTTTTGTGTGAAAATGATTTCCTCGTCATTAATTTCAAACTGCTTTTAACACCTGTAATTTTATGAATAAGCTAAGTTTAAAAATAAATGGCTTCAAATAAAATATACAAAATCTAATGTTTTTTTTTTCCCAATCAAGAAACTATAACTGTAGGATCCTCATCATAACACTAATTCAATTGCTTTTAATATTTATGTAAGGTAAAATTAGTAAATATGTTATAAAGTAATATTTTGATGTGTACTTGTATTATTCGGGTTTTCTTGTATTTTATTCAAATTGTAATTTACTTAATGGTTTTTTTTGTTTGTTTCCCATTTCAGATAATGAAGCTATCGGACACTGAAACATGCAAATTTGTTTCTCTCTATAGAGAACATGAATGCCTCTGGAATGCTGATAGTATTAATTACAGAAATCGAAGTTTAAAAAGAAAAGCTCTCGAGTCCATGACTGAAGCCATTTCCACTGAAATAGGTCTTCAGGATTGGACTCCTGAGCTAGTAAAAGCAAAAATTAAAAGTCTTCGAGGCACTTATAACATCGAAAGAACCAAAATCCTGAAATCAAAAAGATCAGGAATAGGAACCATAGAGGTATATCAACCCAGTGTCAGATGGTTCTGTATGATGGATGAATTCATGAATGTTGTCAAAGAAAAGAGGGATACGACAGACAATATCCTTTTCTCGGTTGTCAATGGATGAATTTTATATGGCTTCATTAAATACGGTTTCAAGGGAAACGCATCATCCCCAAGAATGCATCCATCAGTTCCAAATAAAGAATGGTCTGTTCCAATTTCTGGAACAGACCACAGTTCTGTAGTACTCCCCCATCAGAGACTATGCCGTTACAACCAACATCAATATACAGAAAAGTATAATCCCAACTAGCTGATGCCAGCAGAATTATACTATTGAATCCTTTGTAATTAAAGAATTGTGAACCACAATTCACGCCAGTATCAGAACATGTTTTCCGTCTAGTGCCCCATAACAATTTGGGAAATTCCACGAATCAAAAAACCCTTTCTTGATAGCTGCCCAATCCATTGAAGTAGAAGGGACCTGTAATAAAATGTATATACAATTTGAATAATGAAAAAAAAATTATTACTGATGCTTTCTGAAATATGCATACTTGGCATTACACCTATCCCCCGATTTACACGGCACTCGGTTTACACGATTTCACTTTTACACGGTTTTTAAATTTGGGAGCATGAATATTCTCAGATAATGGAGATGGCGCATACAATAAGAGGAGAAGGTTTCGAGGATTTTGCTGAGGCAGATATTGTAATGGAGGACAAAGAACTAGATGAGGATGATTTAGTGGACATGGTTAATGAAACAAATGATCGTGGCAGTGATCCTGATGAAGAAGAGTCTGACCCAGTTGCATTCACAGCAAAAGTCATCCGTGAAGGACTTGAATTAGGGCGAAAATTGGGTAATCATTTTCTACAAAATGATCCGAATGTTGAACGAGCTCTCCTATTTCAGCGAGATATTAATATACGCTTAACTCAATATGAGCAGGTCTATAAAGATTTGATCAAGAACGAAACACAATTGTTAATTACGGATTTCATTAACAAGGTTCGCCCATCTAAGTTGTTTCTAATTCATCTAGCATCGAACTTGAATCGCATCAACCACTATCGAGTGATGAAAGTGATAACAGTAACTAAATTTCTGATTAATTTTTTTAATTTATATTTCTCGTTTCTATATGTAAAATGAATTACATAAATATACCTTATATTTTTGTTATTTTATAAATAGACAGTTATTTTTGTTTTTAAGATATATTTAATTTTATTTTACGTTGAAATAAATGACTGAATTATGCACATTTTAGTTTGTTTTCGATTTACGCAGTTTTACGTATAAGAATCAACGATTTCGATTTAAACGGTTTTCTAAGGAACCTATCTTCAGTGTAAATCGGGGGATAGGTGTATTCAAAATTAATTATTTGTTATCAATTTTTTTCAGGAACCTCATCCATCACTGGATGAAGCTACTGAAGAGAATGTCAAGGAGAAAATCGCCGCATCTGCATCGACACCAATTAGTACTCCTCAGTTTCCACGAGGTAGGGCCTCGTTTGGTAAAAGAAAAAGGAAAAGAATGGACTTTCTGGAGGTAACCGACAACATCAAGGAACTTGCAGACAGACTGAATGTTGAGTCCGATGATGAAGTTGATGCCTTTGGAAGGTCCATTGCTTTAAATATAAAAAAATTAAAGCCAGAATCTGCACTTCGGGCCCAGCTAGACATTCAACAAATTATAACCAAATATAGGTTATCTGACATGGCTGCAGCATGTGATTCACATGCACCAAATGATCTGTTAGCTGCGGCCATGGAATGTACTATTTTTAATAATACATGAATAAAGTCTAATTGAATGTGTTTTATGTGTGTTTCATGATTAAATTTTATTTATTGGCAATTTAAAATAATTCAATTTTAAAAAAAAGGGAATTACTTAACATCAACTTAAATATAGTTATTATAATGTAATACAGGTCCTACAAATTATAAACTGTTATTGTTTTTTAAGAAATATGTAGTGAATGCTTATAAAAAACCCATCATATAGAAGCTGAATCTTAAAAGAAAAAATCATCTATAAAAAGAATGATATAATTAATATCTTTAAAAGTTAATAGGCGTAATTTTTATTTGTTTACAATAATAAGAATGACATCAAATCTCGGAAGAATTCAAAAGTTTTTAATTCTCGTAATTTCTTTGTGTCGTTCTTCTTCATAAAATTAAGCAGTAGGAAATGTTTTTTTAAAAATGAAATTGTTAAAAAACAATTTTGATGTAGCAAATATTTTCTGAAGACAAAGGAAAATAACATCTGGACTAAGTTTTAAAATCAATATGCTTAGTTGATAAGATAATTAGAGATTACCTATCATGTTAATTACTTTGGCAAAAAAAAAAAAAACGACAACAAGGGATTAGGATCTCTTATGGTTCTATATCCAGCAAATCAATATTATTGAGGGAAAGTTTTTTTCCCCCCATGATACTTCACTTCTAACTCCAACAAGTAATATCTACTGCTTTGAAATCAAGAAAAAAAAATCACAGTACCGAATAAGTCATTTACAACAAAAGGTGCTTTTAAATTAATTAACAGTAAAACACATAGAATCCAAATCAAGCATTTTGTCAAAATATAAATGACGTTTATTTTATGTGTGTGTGTTTTCGATTTTCTTATAATATTTATATATATTAATGTTATTTATACATAAAATTTGACATATTACAGATGCTTTATGCTCTAAATTTAACTTATATCTATATATTTTACCATTCAATTATGACTGATTTGTTAAAACTATTTGATTCGAATCAGTCGGGAGTAATTAGTCAAAAAAAAAATACATATATATATCAGTTTTTATACCTGGATGAATTCCTTTAAGCTTTCACAAATAGCATCCAAAACTTCTGGATTCGTAGTGCTCTTAGGCACGCGGAAAAGATGCCTTAGTGATCTGTAGCTGCATCCACTAGCTAATAAGATTAGCGTTAATTCTAATTTGATTTTTGAAGATAAACAATCTCTCATTATAGTATTTTGCCGTTAAATTGTCCCTGAAATTCGGCATAACAATACATTAAAACTCTCTGGAGTAAGTCTTAAAAAGAGTCTGCACTCATTCGGATCCTCGGCAGCTAACTCATTTAAAAGAAGATTAGAAGTGCCGAGTTCGTCTCTTCTCCTAATCCATTTTTTTTACCCACATACGCTTTGTAGCTTTCATTTCTTTCTCTACTTCCTCAGAGAGAATCGCAAGAAGACGAAGTAGAGATTTTTTCAAAAGATCTTTTTGATTCTTTGATAAATGTCTTCTTTGGATGCTTCGTTCAGCCATGATGGTATGTCGATAGAACAAAATACTTTCAGAGACTAACCACAGAGCAGGGCACGAAACTATATGAAATGAGAATGAACGCCAAAAAGCGATTCGTGAAGAGATCTGGAATGCCCACTAAAACTCCTGGCAAACTTACAGGATTGGTCACGTGATCATTCTCTGGTAGGCGTGGTCTTGCGCTATGGAGTCAAAGGCAAACTGCGCATGCTCCAAACAATAGCACAGCTTTCTCGATCAGAGAATTTGTCTATTTACCTTTTTTGTTCATATCGTATTTCTAGCTTTTTAATGTCTTTTCTGGAATCTTCAAACCAACCGCCCTTTTTAGGGCCAAATCATTACGCTGAAAATGGCACTAATGATAGCTATAATGAAAGTAATGTATTAGTTCATAATGAAAATTTGAAAACTATTACTAAATTTGAATGTATGGAATGCAAACAGCCGTATTCAAACAAACGGAATTTAAAGTACCATATTTTAAAATGCCATCCGAAAACGGAATTTCAGGAGCCTGTGAAGGAATACAAGTTCCCTTGTCATGATTGTGATAGAAAATTTAATAATGAACGTAACCTCAGATCTCATCAGAGATAAAAACATGGCCTAACTTCAGTTGTCCACAAAGCACATCGTTGTTATATGTGTTCCATGGAGTTTGATAAAGAAACCCTTTTAGTACATTATGTAAATGAACATAATATTAATATGGTGGAAGAAGTCCTTAGCTTTTCCGCATTTGATGAAGTAATGAAATAAAAAATCCATAGAACAGGAACTTAAATGTAGATACATTGTAGAAAGGTGTAAAAGAATATGGAGGAATGAAACACAATTACTACAAGTGTCAACACTCAGGTTATTTTGATACCAAAAGTAATTAGACTTAAAAACTCAGGGCAGCAAAAAAAAAAAATTAATTTTTTATGCATAAAAAAATTCTGATAAAATTTGCAAAGTGAAATGTATCAAATCAAATGTAGGCCATGAAATGGAGTTAAAGCATATGCAGTTAAAATCTTCTGAAAGACAAAGCCTTACAGAAAAATTAGCATTGAAAATACCATTGGATTCAATTTTGGATGATGTCCGCGACTCTATATCAGAGTCTGGCTTGCAAAGAGTGCATTTGCTCAAAAAACAAGACTTGTACAGCATTGAAAATAGTTATTTATTGACTTCAAAAAAACATTTTGATGATGCTACTAGTGTAGATATATGGGTAAAAGTAATAGGAGTCTTCTGAATCATGCATTTTATTATATAAACCACAGGGTGTGGTATTATATAAAGAACCTACCTTGAAAAAAGATGACTTTGGATTCATAATCATGAATCAGGTTCAAAATGAAATGCTGATATAGTATGGATCGGATTGTATAAGTGTTGATGGAACCCATGGTTTAAATGATTACGGATTTTAATTAAAAACTTTAATGGTCCTTGATGATTTACGGGAAGGATTTCCATGTGCTTTTCTTTATTCAGCAACAGAGAAAATGAAGAAGCTTTATCTATTTTTTTAATATATAAAAAACGAATTAAGACCTGTAACTCCTGCTATATTCATGTCGGATATGGCAAAAGCCTTTTATAATGCATGGTCTGCGACAATGGGGCATCCAAATCAACACCTATTTTGTACATGGCATGTGGACACAGCTCAGAGAAAAAACTTAAGAAATATTAATGGAAAGGAAAAGCAAGTGGTTGGCGTATAAACTACTGAGAACTCTTCTCGAAGAGAGAGATGAAAATGCAGTTATTGCCATCATAGAAAAATCTTTGAAAGATTTGAGTGCTGAGGCTGATACTTCTGCTTTTTGCAGAGTATTTTAAAGACCATTATTTGAACAAAGTCAAACAATGAGCATTTTGTTACCGGCTACAAGGTGGGATCAATACGAACATGCATTTAGAACGAATGCATAAAAACATTAAATATATATATCTTAATAGGAAAACTATAAAACGACAAGACAAAGCTTTAGACGCATTAAAGGTAAAATTTCAAGTAAATTAAAAAATTTAAGAAATCGACACAAAATAAGTTGCGAATTTGAAATAGTAATAGATAAATGTGAAGAAGGCTGGAATGTTCTCAGTTCAAGAATGAAAGAAATATATTTAGTTCAACCTAGCAAGAAAGTGTGCTTGTCTGGATGTAAGCTGTTTTGCATATATTGTGATGCTTGCATTAATAAATATATATGTAGCTGCTCAGATAATGCAATAAAATGGAATATGTGCAAACATATTCACAAAGTTTGCATGTTTCTGAAGAAGGAAAACTGTTCTTCTTCACTAACTGATTTATCTGAAAGAAGTGATTTAAATATCTCGGAAAATGCGGAATCAGACTATTCTTTTAAAACATTTAAAAAAGCCATTAACTGAATCAGACTCGTTAGAAAATGAAAAAGTTTGAAATCGTTAGAAATTAAAGTATAATGAAATAATAAACTCATTAAGAAAGAAACGAGAGTTTAGGAAAAAAACTTATTTCATCTGAAAGCAGTATTACCTGTAATTGATAGCAAAACAAATACAACACTATTTCCATCAAGTAGTGGAACTTCGACAAAAAACACTGAAGCCCAGATATTTTTATCAAAAAAGAGGAAACATAATAAAACTGTCAATATGATGCCTTCTGCTGAAGAACGTGGCACTATTGCAGCAGAACTTCTTTTAAAAAACAGACTACTACTAAACAAATGGACAAAAATGATATTTTGATCTGAAAAAATATTTTTGATTTTATGTTATAAATAAGTATCTGAAGTGTTTTTTCCGTTAAATATAATTTGATGAATGTACTATTACATATATTTCAGTGCCTTTTATGCAATATTTTTAGCATGCATTTGGTCTGTTAAGTATATTGATCAGATAATGTCATCATTTAGGAATATGGACGATCTCATCAATGAAAAATGAATTTGTATATTAAAACACAGATGTCTCAGGTGCATAATTCTGATTAATTATGTTGAAATACGAAGGTTCCGTCAAGAGTTCACATACCATTTCCAGGCATAACCCTCAACTGCCATCGATGTCGCATGGTATGTGTTTAAAATGCTAAAAAATTAACTTTTTATATAGCATTCCAGAGAAAGGTACTGAGGATAATGGAGGAAATTAAGGAAAATTAGGCGGAACTACATTCCAAGATTCAGATCTTTAAAAAAGTAGGATCCAGTTCTGCTATTCCTGAAGAAAATGTTAGGTTCGTGAACAGCCCTGAAAAATTGAACCTGTTCAATGAATATTTATGTCAGGGAGAAGTTTTCACAGATTGTAAGCATTTCTGCTTATTGGGGAAATTCCCCTCGATTATTATTTTTTAGTTTTTAAAATCTAAATACAGTTTCAGGATATATAATATTATAAAAGAAAATATAATCTGCCTTTAAAAAGTTTGAAACATTTCGAAGAAATTTTCAAAATGCTGCATATATATGTAGAGATTTAATTAGCGGCCATTACCACTACACATTTAGTTATATTTTATTGTAATAGATGACACCAGGGATTCCACGGAATAACACTGATCCAAAGTCTAAGACGCGAGACATCAGTTTCAGAAAAAGTGAACTGTGACCATTCGCTCGGCAGACGCAGAGAGGGAGGGTCATTTGCTCCGAATAATAATGATTTAGTATGCAACGTAGTTTTGCCACGAAACACTTGATTAGACGTCATCCTTGATGGCATCTAAAGGTGATACTTTTTTCTTTATTGTAAATAGCCTGTCCTGTCATAATTCTTAATGTCTTTTCTGTTAAATAAATTTGACTTTTTTATTCAAAAGCTTCTTTTCTTCAATCAGTGACCCTATACACTGATCTAAATGAGGTTGAATGGGCACTTAGTCCCATCTATTCCTACATAAATATATAATATAGATTTTGAACTACAATGCTTAAATTATTAGTCGGTAACTTTTTAAAACTTTTAATTTTAGAAACATTAGCTCAGTGTTTGCAAAAGCATAATGATCAATCAGCAGCAGTTTGTTTAGTGTGAGGAAAAGTAATATACCTGTTGGAATTCCTGGCTGGTTCCTTTCGGGCCCCATGGTATATGACCTATTCGCGCACGAGCGCTGGTGATGTCAGGAAAGAATTCTCATAATCCCAAAGTAACAGATGTCAGTTTAGGTTTGGAGTTTGAGAGTAGATGATGCGTATAAGATGGAACCGGAGATGGTTGTGTGTTATAATACGAATTCATGCACGTAAAATGAAATATATGTAAATCTAATATATAAAATTCTCGTGTCACAGTTTTCGTTGCCATACTCCTCCGAAACGGCTTGACCGATTTTGATGAAATTTTTTGTGCTTATCCGGTATCTATGAGAATCGGCCAACATCTATTTTTCATCCCCCTAAATGTTAGGGGTAGTACAACCCTAAATTTTTTATTTTATTTTTTAGACAAAATTTTTAATATCTATTTTTTTATGATACAACATACAAAAATACATACAATCCTCAATTTTCACCCTTCTACGATCAACCCTTATTTTTTAATAGCCATTTTAGTAATTTAATCATTTTTCCTCTCCGGTCGAAAACTGATCAATCGTCATTTAATTAGTTATCCCCGCCAGATGTCTACAGGTGTCACTTCTGACCCAGTAAACAGCACGGAGTAGGGATGAGAACGAAGCCGCTCTCCTTTCTTTCTCACTCCCTACACAGTTGTCGGCCATCATTATTGTTTATGCATCAAGTGTAGTAGTAACGTTGACAATTATTATTTTGCTATCTCAGTGTAACTCTCATATTAACTTTTAATCATTCCTATTTTATCAATAATAATTAAATTATCAATTTTGAGTGTATTTTGCACGATTAGTTAATCAAGTGATTTTATAACCTCAAAAGTACTCAACACGTGACACGAGCTTCCAATAACAACGGATTTTGTGTTGTAAGTATACTTTTTTTTATTTATATCGAAAATGTTGTAGATCTTATAAAAATGTAATTTTAATTTAATTTTATTAAAAAAATGTAATTGAACAATTAAGATTTACATAGTTTCCAATAAATCAATCATTATGAATCTTTATTTTGAAATGTCAATGGATAGGATAGGATAGGATATGTTAATTTTCTGGCGCAAGATCCTTTTCTAGGATATGCTGCGCCGAAAAAAACGTCATTTATTGAGTGTTCCTACTTAATACCATAAAATTCGTCGTAAAAAATTTTTAAAACAGTAAGTAAAATATGAATAAATTTAAATTTCACTAAAAACTCCAATTTTCTTTAAAAACGGGAATAAATTCTTATGAGGTTTTTCCCCTAGAAGGAAAGACAAGTTAAAATCAGAGGTGTTAAAAAAGCTTACACGGTCTCTATAAAAAACAGAACATTCAATTAAAACATGGCGTATAGTCAGTGGAACACTGCATGAGCCACAGACAGGCGGAGATTCACCAAATAGCAAGTATCTGTGTGTCATACGTGAATGGCCGATACGCAGTCTAGTCAGAATGACATCAAATTTTCGATTGAAAGATGAAGCCCAAGGAGTAATGTATGGTTTTACATCATGGAGTTTATTATTTACTTCTTGATTCCAGTCATTTTGCCAAGTCCTTAGCATCCACTTACGTAGTGCACTTTTGATATCGGTATAATGAAGAGGCATAGGACGATACATATTAGCAACTTTGGCAGCTGTGTCTGCCTGTTCATTACCTGTTATACCGACATGAGCTGGTACCCAGGAAAACAAAATTCTATAGCCCTTCCTATGCAGGTGGGATTTCAAACGCTTAATTTCTTGTATTAGACCATGGGAATTTATATGACTATTCAAGGATTCCAATGCACTTAGAGAATCAGAGTAAATAATAACATTTACTGGATGTTTTTCTGAAAGATATTTTAGCGCTATATACAACGCTGTCAACTCAGAGGTAAAAACAGAGGTGAAATCATGAAGTCTAAAACTTATAATGTCATTCTCACAAACAAAAGCGCAACCAGTATTTGTATCGGATTTAGAGCCATCTGTATAAATGGGTAGATAATCATGAAATACTTGTCTATGGGAAAAGAATATAGATTTGAAAACAGAACCACAAACATCCGCTTTATGTAGATTCTTAAATGGATTCAAGTAGGTGATGTTATTGCAAATCCATGGGGGGTTTGCATGTGAATTATTACTGCTGACATCAAGCGCTTGAAATTCATCTGGAAGTAATTTGCGAATTCGTAATCCCAAAGGAGGAATACAAGAAGGTCGGCTGTTGAATAGTCTGTCCATACTATGATCCAAAAGTATTTTCCTCAAAGGGTTATTTTCGGTCGATAAAACTCGAAAATAAAAACAAAAGGATAGCATATGTATTCTATGAGTCAAAGATGGCTCAAAATTTTCCACATACAAACTCTTGATTGGAGATGTGCGGAAAGAACCCGAGCAGAGTCTTAAAGCCTGATGATGGATATAATTAAGTCTTGAGAGGTGTGAAACACGCGTGGATCCATAAACGATACACCCATAATCTAATTTGGAACGAATGATGCTTCTATATATGCGTAATAAGCATATGCGATCAGCACCCCAAGCAGTATTTGAGAGAACTTTTAAAATATTTAGAGACTTGAGACAAGTCTTCCTCAAATATGTAATATGGGGAAGGAAAGTCAATTTTTTGTCGAAAATTACACCAAGGAATTTGCATTCATTTTGCATGATTAATGGTGTGTTTTGAATGAATAACTCTGGATCTGGGTGTAACAATCTTCTACAGAAATGAACACCAAACGTTTTTTGAGTGGAAAAGGTAAAGCCGTTTTTATTTGTCCACGCTATCATATTATTGATTGCTGTTTGTAGCTGTCTTTCAATAAATCTCATATCTCTACCAGTAGAAGAGATCTGAAGATCGTCTACATAAAGTGATTTTTGTATGCTAGAAGGTAAAACTGATAAAATATTATTAATTTTTAAAATGAATAGGGTTACACTTAAAACTGAGCCCTGAGGAACACCCTCTTCTTGGCAATAAACATCAGAATAAGTATTTCCCAGTCTAACTCTAAAATAACGATGTTCTAAGAACTTTTGTATAAACAAAGGCATATTACCACGAAAATCAAGCTCAAATAGGTCTTTTAAAACCCCATATCGCCATGCTCTATCATACGCCTTTTCTATATCGAAAAAAATCGAGACCAGATGATGGCGTCTGAGAAAGGCTGTACGAATGGCACTTTCCAATAACATCAGATTATCTGTTGTGCAGCGACCTTTGCGGAAACCACTCTGAAATGGTGAAATGCATCCATTCTTTTCTAAAACATAGGTCAAACGTGCATTTACAATCTTTTCAAGGAGTTTACACATGCAGCTGGTCAATGCAATTGGACGGTAGTTGAGGGGGTTCAAAGGATCTTTATTAGGTTTCAATATTGGAATGATAGTGGCATATTTCCATTTTGATGGAAAATAATGCTCTGTCCATATTCTATTAAGCATATATAAAATATTTCCAAGGCAGTCATCTGACAAATGTGAGATCATGGAGTATGTGATGCCATCAGGACCTGGTGAAGTTTGCTTAGTTGTGGACAATGATTTACGTAATTCTTCCATAGTTAAATCAACATTATACGAGAGAATCTTTTTTGTGGGAAAACGAAGGGTAATTTTTTCTGTTTTATTCTTATATGAGAGGAATGGTTCCGTATAGTTCTGTGCTGCGCATACAGATGCAAATGTTTCTGCCAAAATATTAGCCATTTCTTGTAAGTCACATATTTCCTGATCATTCACTTTTAAATAGGATACAGGATGTTCAGAATAAATTCCACACGCCTTTTTTACTAGATTCCACATTTCTGTTGCCGAGATAGAAGAATTTATATTTGATGTCAGTTGAATCCAGGAACTTCGTTGGGCTTGGCGCCGAGTACGCCTGGCTATAGCTTTAGCTCTTTGAAATAAAATAAAATTTGTCGTAGAAGGCCACCTTCAAAACTTATTCCATGCATTTTGATTCCTGCGTGTTTTTGTGCATTGACTGTTCCACCAAGGTTTCCGAAATTTAGGATAAGCAGTACTAGATTTTGGTATAGTTTCATCTGCTGCTCGGAGTATTGAGGAAGTCACATTATCAACAACAACATCAAGATCTGGATGTTCTACCATGTCCTTTGTTATTTTGGCTCTGTTAGCGAAGCTGATCCAATCAGCTTTATCAAAAATATAACGTTTAGGTCGTTGCGTAACTGTGACAGGTATATTATTTTGAGTGAGGAAAATTGGGAAATGATCGCTTTCACATAAATCGCTTCCTACTCGAAAAGTGAAAAACGGAGCAATAGGAGCTGAACAGAGAGCAAGATCTAGGCAATGGAAAGTTTTGCTACCTAAATGAAAATGGGTATGGTCACCATTATTCAAAAGACAAAGACAGTGGTCAGTAATAAATTCTTCAATTTGTCTTCCACGAGGATTCGTGCTATTACTACCCCAAACAGGACTATGAGCGTTAAAATCACCAATTATTATGAAAGGTGTAGGCAATTCAGCAACTAATCTATCAAGTTTATGTTTATCAATGGTGGAATTAGGAGGTAAGTAAAGAGAACAGACTGTAATCAGACGCGGAATCGCAATACGAACCGCGACAGCTTGCAATTGTGTATGAAGTGTAATTACAGATGAGGGATAGTTATGAGATACGAGAAGAGCAACACCACCAGAGGCTCTGTCAGAGTTACTATCGCTTCGAATCAAACTATAGCGTTTAATTTTTGCAGCATCGTTTCGTTTTAAGTAAGTCTCTTGTAATGCCATGCAGACAGGGTGATAATTGTTGATAAAGTCCTTAATTTGGTGCGTTTTATTGCGAAAGCCACGACAGTTCCATGAAATAAGTGTGTACATAAAAGTTAACGCTTACGGAGCAATTTTTTCTTAACTTTGCCTGCAGTAACATCGCCGGGTTGAGTAGAAGAGTCCATATCCATTTCAGATAGGTCCGACGAGGAGGGATTAATCGATAAAAGTTCATCGGAAGTAGGTGGATTGCTGATTTCAGTAGATTTTAATTTTTTTCTTTCTTTTGTCGGTTTGTTATTGTTTAAAGCCTCAGAGTCTGTATGAGTGGCAGTAACTGCAACAGATGAAGGAAGACTGGAAGTATCTTGAGGCATTGCAAATTTGGACACATAATATGTAGGTTTAGTCGAAATTTTTTTCGTTGGTATTGTATTGGTTTTTAAAGGTTGTAATTTTTTGAGGGGAGGGCAAACGACCTTCGTTAACAATTCTTCGGTTTGAGTTGAACAAGCATTAGTGTGTTCTGATTTCGATTTTAAAAGAGAGGAGTACGATGTACCAGACTTGGGTGTTCTGTCATTAACTATTTGGCGGGCTTCTCTAAAGGATATGTTATTTTTAATTTTAATGGCCAAAATTTCTTTCTCTATTTGCCATTTAGGGCAAAATTTAGAAGATGCTTCATGAGCGCATTCGCAGTTTGGACATTTCAGTGTTTCTGAATCGCAGGCATTAGTTTCATGATCAAATGAAGAGCATTTACCGCATACCGTTGTACCACGACATGATTGTCGGGAATGTCCATATCTCTGACACTGATAACATCTCAGAGGATTAGGTACGTATGGGCGGATGTTGCATCTTAAATATCCAGCACGTATAAATTTTGGGAGAATAGGTGTCTCAAAAGTGACAACAACATGTTTTGTGGGTATTAATCGTCCGTCCCTTCGAACATCAATTCGACGAGCGGCACAGACCCCCTGGGATCGTAACTCTTCCACTAATTCTGCATCAGAGTGTTGCACAAGAGATTGTTCCGAAATTACCGCACGTGAGAAATTTAATGTCTTATGAAGAGATATTTTTACTGGCAAAGAGCCTAAAGTAGTCATCTTACTAAGATTGTCTGCTTGCTGTTTGGATTTCGTTTGTATAAGTAAATCACCTGAACGCATTTTTTTTATATCTGATACTTCGCCAATAGAAGAAAGGATCAATTTATGAACAAGAAACGGAGAAATTGAGTGAAAAGATTCATCTGTATGCATAATAAAATAACGTGAACTCGATGTTGCTTCTGTGACGCTAGTGAAAAAACCCATACAAGGAGGAATTCAAATTCGAGCCCCGACGGCACCGCCCACCACGGAGCCCAACAAGGGAAGGCAATTGCTGGCTCTGGAAATTCCCAGCCTCAGTATCCACCTTGGCACTAGTCGGAACTTATACGCTGAGGGCCACTTCCAGGAACGTCTACCACCCTTAACGCAGAGCCCCAGAAGATGACCCCTTTGCTTGATCCCCTTAAGCAGACCAGCCAAGTGGCTGGGATACCTGCCGATTTGTACACCGGAGACCGAAATGTACCACCCGTCTAATGGGTCGCCACGCACGGCAAACACGTGGGGGTATTTGCTGTCCATGAGAAGCAGGAAGCAAACAGATTGGCGACAGCTTCTCATGGAGAGCTCCCTCGCCTACCCTCGAGGGAAAGAAAAAAGACAGCCAAAAGCAGAAGGCGGAGAGGAGATTAAACCGAAAGGGAGTAAAGATCCCTGGGTACCTCGGGGTTGGGACACCCGTACTCACCTAAAGAAGGTGAGCCCCTGAGGGGGAAATGTCAATGGAAATATTGGTTGTATGAAAAAATTATAAGAGACAATGTTTTCATAAAATTTAATTTTTTACTTTTGTTTGAAAAATTTTTCAATAAAACTTATATTTTTGTTATAATTTCATAAATTAAAACTAATCATTTCAAAACTGCGGCAAAAATCCTGGCCCTAATTATACTTTTAACATTTTTCGTCATTAAATAATTTCATTAATTCTATTTATGTATGTTTTGTACAGTGAGCAATGCCAAGAAAACGCAAAGGGGCTGATTTGAGCCGCAGTACAAGTAAAGCTCGAAACTTGCGAAATAGCAGATCCGAAAGAACAGAAGAACAAATCCAGCAACAAAATACTGATGCACGTGTCAGAATGGCGCAATTGCATCAAGAAGAGCCAGAAGATACACGAGCTGAACGCAATGAAGTCAGAAGATTAGAACAACGACAATCACGCCGTTTCACAGTCAATAGACGAAGAACAAATGACCAACAACGACAACAGGTACATCGAGCATTTATATCTGATTCATTCCTGCGTCTAGCATTCCAGTATGAGCCCGATATTGAATATTATGTTCATTCAAAAGTGGTAATTGGTGCTATGGACAAGGAATGTCCGCATTGTCATGCTCTGAAATTCAAAAATGAGCCAGCTGGGATGTGTTGCGCGTCAGGAAAAGTGCAACTACCTGAAATTGAAACACCACCTGAACCATTGAACGGCTTACTTATCGGCACGGATCCAGATTCTAACGTGTTTCTGAAGTCAATTCGAAGTTTCAATTCATGCTTTCAAATGACATCGTTTGGAGCAACAGAAATAGTTCGAAATACTAATGCAAATGGTCAACAATTCAATTCTACATTCAAAATCAGAGGCCAAGTTTATCATAAAATGGGCTCACTGCTGCCAATGCCAAACGAACCACATAAATTCTTACAAATCTACATTATGGGCGGCGAGGATTCCGGAAGCGCACTTGCCAATCGCGTGAATGCACGTTGTGATTATAATAACCTTGATTCACTTTATGCCGGGCGCATCGTCAGCGAGCTAGATGCTCTTTTGAACGAGCACAACGAGTTGTTGAAAATATTCAAATCACATATGCATCAATTACAAAGCGATAATCACGTTATCGTCATTAATCCTGATAAAACACCAGCTGGAGAGCATATTCGTAGATTCAATGCACCCGTTGTTGATGATGTTGCTGGAATCATGGTTGGCGATTGTACAGCTGCACGAGAAATTGTGATTCGTAGAAGAAATAATAATCCATGGCAATACATCGCCATGACATTACAGCACGTGTGTTCAGACAAAAGTTGAAGTCTTTAATAAGTTTCATTACTAAATCACATGTATTCGGTCCCACACGTTGCTGTATGTATTCGGTTGAGTGGCAAAAGCGAAGATTACCTTATGCACACATTTTGGTTTGGTTCATCGACAAAATCCGTCCTGAAGAAATCGATAGTATCATTTCTGCGGAAATTCCAGATCCCTCCACTGACCAATTGCTGTTTGATATTGTTACAACAAACATGATTCATGGTCCATGTGGTACTCTTAATAGTTCATCGCCTTGCATGGCTGATGGAAAATGTACTAAAAATTTCCCTAAAGATATTACCAATGATACGGTCACAAATGTCGACGGATACCCAATATATCGTCGAAGAAATCCTGAAAATGGCGGACAATCATTTATTAAAAATATCATCAACACAGACATTGATATTGACAATCGTTGGGGGGTGCCATATTCGCCTCTGCTGAGCAAGACATATAATGCTCATATTAATGTTGAGTTCTGCAGTTCTGTGAAGAGCATCAAATACATTTGCAAGTATGTCCATAAAGGCAGTGATATGGCTGTGTTTAGAGTGGAAAATACTAATGTGAATGCTCCTCCAGTGAATAAAAACGATGAAATTACGCTCTACCAAATTGGTCGGTACATCAGCTCCAATGAAGCTGCTTGGCGTATCTTTGGTTTTCCAATTCATGAACGGGATCCAGCAGTTGTTCAGTTAGCCATCCATCTTGAAAACGGTCAGCGTGTATTTTTCACGAACGAGACAGCGATTGATCGTGCAATAAATCCACCTAAAACTACACTCACTGCATTTTTTTAATTGTGTAATCGTGCGGATGATTTTGGTGCCTTTGCACGAACATTACTCTATTCGCAAGTACCACGCTATTTCACATGGACTCAAACAAAAACATGGATGCCCCGCAAGCAAGGCTCACCAGTTGCTGCATGTCTCAATTTATTTAAATCAAACGCCTTGGGGCGATTATTTACAGTCAATCGAAGACACACTGAGTGCTTTTACCTTCGACTGTTGTTGGTTAATGTTACTGGCCCATTATCATTTCAAGATATACGTAAAGTGAATGGGCAACAATATCCAACGTATAAAGATGCATGCCTTGCACTCGGCTTGCTGGAAGACGACAACCAGTGGGAATGCATGCTTGCTGAAGCTGCATTGAACTGTACCGCAATACAAATTCGTCGACTATTCGCTATAGTGTTGACTACATGTTTCCCAGCCCGAGCACAATTATGGGAAAATCACAAAGATTCAATGACTGATGATATATTGCATCAACATCGTATACGGTGCCACGATCTAACCATAACATTCAGCGACGAAATGTACAATGAAGCATTGATTGCTATTGAGGATCTTTGCATTGTCATTGCCAACTTACCACTTAGTAATTTCGGTATGAATTCGCCAAATCGAACTGCATCTGATTTAATGAATACTGAAACTGATTTAATGAATACTGAAATGAATCGTGAACTGCAGTACAGTACTGTAGAAATGGCAGCGATTGTTGCCCGCAATGTCCCACTAATGAATGAGGAACAAAGAACCATTTATGATCGCATTATGCTCGCAGTTTCAGCTGGACAAGGTGGGTTCTTCTTTTTGGATGCACCGGGTGGAACTGACAAAACATTCGTTATTTCGATAATTCTTGCTGAAATACGATCAAATAATGGCATAGCATTGGCCGTTGCACCATCAGGCATTGCAGCAACTTTATTGGATGGAGGTAGAACAGCTCATTCAGTATTTAAGCTGCCACTAAATATTCAGAATAACCCTGACGCAGTATGCAACATTAAGAAACAATCGTCCATGGCCACTGTGCTGAAACGGTGTAAAATTATTATTTGGGATGAATGTACTATGGCACACAAACATTCACTTGAGGCGTTGAACAGGACATTGAAAGATATTAAAAACAGTGACAAACTATTTGGCGGAACTCTGTTGGTCCTTTCAGGTGATTTCAGACAAACACTTCCAGTCATTCCACGTTCAACATACGCTGATGAGATCAACGCTTGCTTAAAATCATCTCCATTGTGGCGTAATGTTGAAAAATTACAGCTAAAAATAAATATGCGCGTTCAAATGCAAGATCCATCCACTGAAACATTTTCAAAACAACTCTTAGATATCGGTGATGGAAAAGTTGCTATAGATGAAACTGGATACGTAAAATTACCGACCGATTTCTGCACAATCGCTGATTCGCAAGATACTCTCATTGAACAAATATTTCCCGATGTACACACACAGTACATAAATCATGAGTGGCTTGCAGAAAGAGCGATTTTAGCGGCAAAAAATGTAGACGTTGACAATTTAAATCTGAAGATACAAATGTTGTTGCCAGGGAACTTGGTATCATATAAATCTATTGATACAGTTTGCGACGACAGCGAAGCAGTAAATTTTCCCACAGAGTTTTTGAACTCACTGGATTTGCCAGGCATGCCACCGCATAATTTACAATTAAAAGCTGGATCTCCAATTATCTTGCTTCGTAATTTGAACCCGCCCCGGCTGTGCAACGGTACGCGATTAGTCATTCAAAAATTAATGAAAAATGTGATCGAAGCCAGGATTTTAAATGGCAAGTTCAGAGGTGAAAATATACTCATACCACGGATTCCTGTTATACCTACAGATGTGCCAATTCAATTCAAACGTATTCAGTTTCCGATTAGATTGGCATTTGCAATGACTATCAACAAATCCCAAGGTCAAACGATGTCTGTTTGTGGATTAGATTTGAGAACACCATGTTTTTCACACGGACAATTATACGTGGCATGCTCTCGAGTGGGTAAACCATCCAGTTTGTTTGTGTTAGCTAAAGATGGACTAACAAAAAATATTGTTCATGCTATAGCATTAAGAGATTGATATTGTTTAATAGTGTTACTGTTGTAATTGTTTAATTAATGATATATAATTTTAAGGAATAAATTATAATAACTTACAAATAATGTTTGCCTTTTGTTATTTTTATATTCCCTCATCGTTCACAGAGCTCCATGCTTATTTCACGCATATACCACATTCTTACATAAATACAATATACACATTCTAACATACATACATACTTACAATAAGTAAGCTATTTTTTGTCTACACTAGAAATTACTAGGAAATTATTTATATGGCAAAACAACGTTTGCCGGGTCAGCTAGTAATTGTATATAATTATCTAAGCCTGCGTCCTCGTCCTGCACAATAAAAAAGATGAGCAAAAATAGAATGTATGGATTAATGTTGTCGGTGTTTATGCTATTCTAATTCATCTTGGAATACCTTGATTCTATCTCTTTTAGAAGATTCCAGAATGACAAGGTAAGAGAGCGTTTCCTCTTACATTTCAATAAATTTGAATTTGGGGTCCAGCAATTCCAAAATACCTGTGGCATTTTGAAGTTGTGGGAACTATAAACAATTTTAAACTGGGAAAATTAATCTTTAATCTTCCAGGCTCTCCCACAACTTCCGCGGGTGGCCAATCAGCATTTTTACGATTAAATAATTTTATAACATATAATTTTTTGTAACATATAGTATTATTTCACTAAAGAACACTAAATGGAATTAGATGCGCCGTCTTTATTATGTTCAATTATTCTTATTGTAAAAATACATCATCTCCCGAATAAAAAAACACTTTTAATAATTAATTATAAAAAAACATGTATTATATACACTGAAGTGACAAAAGTCATGGGATAGCAATATGCAAATATACAGATGGCAGTAGTATCGCAGTGAAAAAGTATAAATGCGCAGTTCGTTTTCCAGAGCTTCATTTGTGTTCAAGTTATTCATGTGAACAGGTTTTTCGTGATTTATGGCGGCACGACGAGAATTAACAGACTTTGAACGTGGAATGTTAGTTGGAGCTAGACGCATGGGTCATTCCATTGCGGATATCGTGAGTGAATTCAACATTCCGAGATCCACAGTATCAAGAGTGCGCCGAGAGTATGAAATTTCAGGCATCACATCCCATCATGGACAGCGTAGTGGGCGACCACCTGCACTTAACGACCGAGACCGCCGACGTCTGTGTAGAATGGTCAATGTTAATAGACACGCAACACTTCGTCAAATAACTGCAGGAATCAATGTGGGACGTACGAGGGACGTGTCCGATAGGACTGTG
>JAPMOQ010051346.1:0-77304 GCA_026543055.1 Argiope trifasciata
CTTGCTCACGGAACGTCTGACGGTATTTTACCGTGTGATAAGGCCTTTATTGTACGAAAACAAGATTTCTTTCGCACTCAAGTCTCCGCAGAAAGATTTTTTTAAAAAACAAGTTTTTACTGGTATTCAACACTTTGAATAAATTTCATATTTGATATCCTTAAATAAATATAAACACCATAACCACTGTTAATACTGTATTTTTCTATATTTTCATGATTGCAACCATTTGATATTCGTATAATTAAATTTTCTGTGCTTAATTAGCATGAGAATATCTTTGCACGGAATGATAGCTCGTGTTTTTTTAAAGCTCTTTTAAAATTAAAAGGGATATTTTAAATAAATTGCTAATGGTAAATTTTTCCTCGTGAATTTTTTAAAACATCTTGGGCAATACAGAAATTCATCCAAATGTGTGTGTGTGTGTGTGTGTGTATGTGTGTGTGTGTGTGTGTGTGTGTGTGTGTGTGTATAAAATTTATAACAGAAAATCTAAATGCTGACGTCACGTATATATCAATACTTTTGTTTATATAACACCAATTTTATCAATAAATTGAATTGAATTTTTGATTATTTTTGTTAGGAATGTTAAGAGACTGGTAACATCGTAAAAATCTTTAACACCGCAAACTCTCTTTTTTTTAAAAAAGTTTTAAAAAGTTTAAAAAAATTTAAAAAGTGTAGTGTTTCTTAGATAAAACAATAGATTTATAAAATATTTTTTCTAAAAAAAGGAATTTCAAAGATTCTGTACTTATTTTACAATATTTTGAAGCTTTTTTTTTTTTGATTTGCAAATGAGAATATTCATTAAAGGATAAAACCTGTGTGGATAAATGAGATAGATGTATCTTTTGTAAAGAGCAGCAGGATTTTTAATTCCATGTCTCTATGCACATTCTAATGCAAAATAATCCAGATAAATGCTTCAAAGATGCGTGGGTAATAAATTATTTTTGAATATTCAAAAGTATAGCATTCATAATTATGCCTTGAAATAAAAATCTGTTGTTTACTCGTATCAAATAAGGGATTATATATTACTTCACTCATATTTTGTTACTGATAGGGGTGTTACTTATGAAACGAGACTACAATTACCCACACTAGGGCAGTAACAACCTTCAAATTTGCGGGTTCCAAACTGGAAAGCAATTTTTATCAGTACTTTATTATTATTGTAATTAAAAGCAATCTAACAGTCTAATACTACCATTAATCTTTGCAATTAATGTAAAGATCAATGATAGTGTTTACCTCTCTACTTTCTCTTATGCATATGTTTATGCAGTACAGCGTATCCGTATTTCTTTATACTGTTAAATAGAATCAAGTATGTATGAAGCACGTCTTCCTATCCTTTTAGATTGGAGCGAAAATTGGATACGTGTTTGTAATAATGATGTCAAAGCAAAGCAATTTCATTTGTCCTCTTTTTAAATGATTAATCAAACTCTCATGAACAGACAGACTGACGGATAATCACTCCTTTTACAAATTATATTCAAAAAATTAATACAATTATATATTTTGATAAAATTGCAGGATATATTTAACTTATCTAGTTGCTTTTGTTTTTAGGTATCATGTTCACTTATAACCAATTCTGCAAATTTTTAGTGTATATTTAAAATTTTGGCCATTAGATATGTCATCAATGATCACCTGCTCTCCGTACTTTTTAAAAGAAAATTTTAGACATTATAAACTTACCGAAATTTATGGGGAATAAAATACTCTTGCATAATATCTTAAAAGAATTGTTTGTTCATTTTAGCTGCATTTGAATGTTTTTAAAAATACCAATTTCATTGAATGTGAATTTAAAGTAGTGGAAATAAACGAGAGAAAAAATTGCGATAAAATGTCGATTGTTTTAAGTTTTATTAAGACTTTAAAATCATTTGAAAAGTATACAACAAAAATAAATTCTGTATAAATATATTTGATATGCATTTACATTGGTACAATTCATAAGGTTTTGAGTTGTATATTTCATTACTTGGAATCATTTAAAAACGAAAATGTAATTATTTTTCAATAGAGAATAATGATTATAAACAATATTGAATTCTGATAAAACAGCTATGAGATGTTTTAGGGCCTGGATAATTAATATCTCAATAGCCAATTATGAGCCTCTAATACATTTTTTTTAGCTGTCCAACCAATTTTCTGACTAATTTTTGCTAAAAATACCTAGAAAAAGTTAAGAAAACAATTCTCCGTGCAACGATTCGCAAAATGATGTTATCAACTGTCGGGGTTTGACTAAACAGAACAGTCGTCTCATTCACTGTTCTTAGAATCCCTTAAGGTGGGTTCACACGAGGCTTTTTATTGTCCGCAAACATTGTCTCTCTGCTGTTGTCCCGTCATTGTCCCCGTGTGAACACTTGAGACAACGCGGACAATGTTTGTCCCGATGGGACAATCATTTGCCATTGTCCCGTTGCGGTCACGTGATTTTACAAAAATAGGCGTGATCTTCTATTGCGGACAATAATAAGCCTCGTCTGAACCCACCTTTAGACTTTGAAGTAGTGCACAATAAACGAAAGCGATAACATTTGACTTGAATGAGCCTGTCCTACCCTTAGGGACTCTTGACCTCTTGTAAATTTGAGGGAACACAAAAACTCGTTTGCAGTGCTTCTCGTTTGAAAAACCGAGGCGTTTTTGACACAGGTTTCGCATTCCTAGCTTTTCAGAAGTTTCACATGTAGAATGAAACCTTCCAGATCGAAGATGGTAGTCTAATTGAAAGAAATCTCCATGAATCTCATGGCATCTACATAATTTTCAATAAAAAAAGGATCTCTTTTACAGAATTTTTTAAATAATAAATCGGACAATAATTTAATTTAATTTAACTTAACAACAACAAAAAAAGAGTATCATTTAAGATATACCTGCCCTTCAAATATCCGGTTTAGTCAGTGTCAATAAATGATTAATAAAAAAATAGAAAAAATAGATTAAAACAAAATATAATAAATAGAAAAAAAAGGGTTTTTTTTTTTCATTTTTTTACTACAAAAACTAAAAATCTTTTTTTATATCTTAAGCACAACATTAATTAAATCATTCCTGAGAATTGTCATAAAAAGCACAAAATATCGAATTATTTATTAATTTTTTTTCTGGCAAATGTCTCATTGATCGGCTGAACGTTTTTCAAAGAGTTCAATCCTCTTGAATTCTGATACAATTAGTTGACGAAACTCCATATCAATGATTGATAACCGATTGCTGTCAAAAGAAAGTAATTGGTCTTGAAATCCTACAGTGAATATCTGTTGGAAACCTGAAATTGTCCCAGATCAATAATTTATGTAAAGACGCTGTTATTGCAATAAAATTTACGTGTTCTGTCATTTCCAATTTCACTTATAAGTTTAAACAGAGTTGTGAATTTTCAAGCATATTAATTATTTCTATTACTTCATACTGTTTATTAAAAAAATTAAAATGAATTTTTAAAAAAGTGAAATTTCATTTATACAACAATGCACGGGAAAAAAGCATTGGAATTTTGCATATTAATTAATAAAAAATTTGGGAGATTAAAAACAAAACAATGGCTTTGAAATTCGTTTATAAGTTAGATTCATAAGACATTTGGAATTATTTTTTGTTTATGGAATACTTTGATGTGTTAGAAATGATGCCGTCTGAAATAATATTGAAAAAATAACTTTTTTTAAACAATTTTTCATATAGAATGAAAAAGTCAATTTTTCTATAAGAATTAAGATTTAAAATGTGAAAGCAATAGGAAAGTATTATTTAAAGTAAAATTCCGTCCTGCCACTTTCCCCTCCCTTTTTTTAAGTGTGTTAAATATGAAACAAAGCAACGTTTTAAAATGCTTGCTGATTGAAATCGGCAAGCGTGGATAAAAGATTTGCAGGAGATGATTTGAACTTGAGAGGTACGTCCTTTATTCGCCCTTCCCCTGAGTTACTAGGCCGTTTACCGCCTTTTATGACTCGACTTCCAGGAAAAAACACTGTCTGAAAAAGAGGATCAGTATCTTTAGTTTAAGTAGGTAATTACTAAACACACGTGGAGGCTTCAATATGTTTTTCCCACACCACTTTTTCTGATATTTGTAGTTTAGTAACTTATTATGCAACTAGAAAAAGGAAATTCTTTAATTTGACCTGTTTGCGGCCTTTTCTCATCCTAGAGACACTAGGGCATTTGCCTTGCTTATCTTATCGGAATTCTGCTTCGGTTTTAGTAATAGAACTGTAATTCAATTTTAATCGCATTTCAGAGCAATGCATAAACATATTACGTTATCCATTCTTAAAAATTAGATTTATATATATATATATAAAGCCTATAAAAATTATAAAATTAGTTATCCTTAGAATAGTCCATTATTCGAATGATTCTTAATTATATAGAAGAAATAAATGGTTTCTCTTGAAACGATCTGCGAAATCACGCCCATGAAAGCATGTGTGTATTTGTCACGACCATCGTAAACGTTTACGATGGTCGTGATTTTGTATGAGAAGAGTTTGCATGATAACATTTTGTTCAAAATATATTAAGCAAGGGAGGTCACAAGATCTCTTTGTCGTATAACAAGTGGAAAATAATCAACTTAAAAAAGGAAATTTTCTTTTTATTAATATAAAATTGATGATTCTCTGGTTAATGTACTATGAAACCTCATGAAAATCACCAGACAATTCTTCGTTATTAAAAACCGCAGAAATGTGAGAGAATTATCAAAAATTGTAACTACAAATGTAAGTAAAATGAATCTCAAGTTTCTGCAGTATGGATATTTTTAATTTTTAATACTAAAAAAAATGTATGTACCAAATGGTGAATGTACCAAAAGACATTGAAGGAATCAGTATACCCCGCCCCTTTTTTGTACAATACTAATGTAAAATCTACGAAAGGCAAATATGTTGCAAGTGAAAAAAAAAATAAATAAATAAAAAGAATCGCGATTTCCTTCAACGTAAAACTGCAAGGGAACAATTCCCGTATTGACTCTCATGACCTTAGCTGACATCTTTGAAAGATAAGAATGGGTATCATTTGATCCCCTGATCCTTCTAGGAAAAGAAAGGAAATACCAGGAACATAAAACATTCTTCTCTTCTGTCCTCAGAGAATGCCCCATCTCCTTCACTGAAGCCGCAAAATCCTAACATTTCACTAATTACAAAATGTTAATTATCAAAATAAAAGCCTCTTCAAATTGCAAATTTTAAATGTTAAAATAAGTGCAAAACAATTATTTTTTTAAAATCTAGCATATTTCTTAATTATGTTTCTTATATTTTTTTTTACAAATTGTGTATAAAAAAGGTAGAGCAAACCGCGATATTTGTGATTCTCAAAACTATATAGTAATTGGAGTTAGAACAACTTAATATATATATATATATTCTATATTTATAATATGCATTATTATTATATTATAATTATAGTTATAATATATATTATTTCGCTAATATAAATGATAATTATATAAAATTGCAGAAATAATCTCATATTTTAAAGGAAATATATAATTTCAAAATACTCTTAAAAAAACCATAAAAATTTTAAAGATCGTAATTTGTAAAAATATTTTACTCCCTTTGTGTATTTTGCCCTCTAACACATTAATCCAGCAGATGCTAGCATGAAACTCATTCCATTTATATAATTTCGGAAAAAAAAATCTTACTGTTGCTTAATATTTCAAATATAGACTTAAAAAATAATTTACAAAAATGATACTATGTTTTGTTTATTCATTAAGAGTGCAACAGTCAAGCTAAGTCTGTTAGGCACATTTATATAATTTTCATAGCTCAAAAATATGGTTCACAAAAATTTAAAATGTAAAATAAATAATACCACGATTGGTTTTTGTAAATTATTAATAATTCTTTAATAAATCCGTTGAGTTAAATACAATATTATTTATATTTGTTGTTTCCATACAGATTACTGAAAATTGAAAGCTACTCTAACCAAAATGATAAATCAGTTAATAATTTAATACAGTTGAATTCAATAACAGAAAAGAAATACCACATAAGAAATTACCATCCCATAACGATGCGATTTTATCATTATCAATAAATGATAAATAGAAAGTTTTCTTCAAATATTTACTACAAAAAGATAGAAAGGTTTTCTTTTATAAATGTATCTTATGCATGAAAAGAGTTAAAAGGCTCTAGATGTCAATCGTAATAAAACATAACAATAAAATAAGATATTTAACTGCATCTACCCCTAGCAAAAGTTCACTCCTGAGTTCCCAAAGAATTATCTGACCAAAAAACGCATCGATCAATGTCAAATATCCCATAGAGAACACCTGCAGTCAGAAATAACCCCCGAAGAAATAGGAGGAAACAGAAGGGTGTCCTCAGCAGGAGGACAATAAACATCAAACCAGATGTTCAACCCCAGACCAGCCATTCTTCCCGTCCCCTTAATTGAATTGTAAAAGAGAAATGGAGAAATCTGTGAATGGACCATGCTATTCATAGAATTACTGAATCATTCGAAACCGCATATCACTGTAAATGGTGCTATTCACAGGCAGTGTTTGTAAGAGTGAAGTAATTGCTTATTTTGTAGTATTTGTGATTTCTTGACTTCAGTGATTTCTTGCTTGACAATATGAGTATCCGATAGAGATAATTCTTGATTGCCGGTGAAGTGATCTTCTATCGGCAATCATTTTCCAGGCGCCATCTGTTTGCAGAATATAGAACTAAAGTAAACATTTTAAGAAATGATACTTTTTAATTTCAATTTTTTTCAGAAAATATTTAAATCCAATTAATTAATTAATTAAATGGTTGTGAGAAAAAATCAAACTTAAAACTTTATCTTAAATAGATAACCTTTCAATCCTACATTACTTAATAAATGAAATATTAATTTTAATTAAAAATATTATTTATTCTAATTAGTAATTTTTAATTAAACGTGTGATTAAAATAACAGTTATTTGGAACAAATATTTAAAAATAACAATAGCAAAAATATTTGTTATTAAAAAAATCGTGGATTATGCATCTCTAGATTTGAATCACACCTCTCAATGAAAAGTATTGATCACTGGTATCTGTGACTTTCTGATATTGGTGACGTAATAACCGTTCTGAAAATATTCGTCATCCCTAATTGTAACTTTCTATTGTGATCGCAAGAGCTGTAGTTGAAATATCAACAATACGATACGATCATGGTAAGGGTGTGATTTGAATCACACCCTTACCATTGTGTGATTTGAATCACACCTCTCAATGAAAAGTATTGATCACTAGTATCTGTGACTTTCTGATATTGGTGACGTAATAACCGTTCTGAAAATATTCGTCATCCCTATCCACTATACGAAAATGGCCACCCATGTTGAGTGGTAGTTACTGTTTTATTAAGGTGTCACCACAAATGTTTACATTTTAAATAGAGCTAGGATGAGGATGTCATAGGACTGGTTTTCATTAGAAGTGTTCATTTTCTTTACTGAACATAGCATATGGAAATCAGAAATAACGTGACTTTAATGTTTGACAATTTTGCAGGAACACGAATATGGTTATATCTAAAGAATTTAACTAAAATGAAGTATAATCCATATTCCTGTCGAACTAGCTGGTCACAAAAGATGATAAGTATGAAATAAAAATTGGTGAAATCGATACAGCATTTACTACCAAGCGAAAGATTCTGTGGTTTTCAAAATTATATTAAGTATATAGATGATGAGAAGAAATCTGGTTGCCGCAGAAGATTGGTCTATTTATAAATTAAAAAATATTCAGTCAATCAGCTGTTATCTATCAGGCGGATTCGTAGAAAACGGTTCATGCCTAAATAAACATCCAATCTTTTAAAACGGTATTTCACGTTTACAATTCAATACAACATTAGCATATTACCTTTTTCTTCACATGGAATGATTCTTCGAATTGCATTTATTCATCCATGCAGATCAGTTTCATAAGATTATATGTGGATACGCATTTAATCAAACGATTATATGCGAACATGACTCCTAGAAGATCCGAGTCCCGTTTCTAATTCAGCATGAACGATTCGTTATTTTCTACACAGAAATAATCCAATGATAATGATTTGACGCATTTCCGTCGCAAGATTGCATCCTGTCGATAACAGTATTAATGTTTTTATTTACATTTTTCTGTTTCCTCATGTAATGGAGGAATCTTCTTTTTCTGAAACTTCATCGAATGATGATTCAACGACAGATCTTCATACCAATACAAATGAGAATCCTTATGAATGTGAGATATGTGGTGAAACATTTACGCATGCAGATTGTTTTAAAGTCCATTTGCTTACTCATTCAAATGGAAAAGTTCATCAATGTGAAATTTGTGATAAAGCGTTTTCTCGAAAAGGTGGTTTAATGACCCATCTACGTTCGCATACGAAAGAAAAACCTTACGAATGTGAAGTATGTTTCCGAGCCTTTTCTGAGAAACATAATCTTAAACGGCATATACATGTTCATACGAAAGAGAAACCTTATGATTGCCAAGTATGTGACAAGAAATTTTCTCAAAGCGGCTCTTTAAAATCGCATCTGCTTATTCACACAAAAGAGAAACCCTATGGATGTGAAATATGTAATAAAGCATTTGCGCATAAAAGTAGTTTGCGAGCACATATTCGAACACATACTAAAGAAAAACCTTATGTGTGTGATATATGTAACAAGGCATTTTCGCATGGAAATCATTTGAAATCACATAAGTGGACCCATACAAAAGAGAAACCTTATACATGTAAACTTTGTAATAGAGGTTTTTCCCAAATTAGTAATTTAAAATCGCATTTAGTGACACATACTAATGAAAAATCCTACATATGCAATGAGTGTGGTAAAGCATTTTCTCATGCAAAACATTTAAAATATCATTTGGCTCTTCATTCAGGAATCAAACCATTTGGCTGTGATATATGTGGCAAAGCATTTCCTTTGAATGCATCTTTTAAAAGACATTTATTAACACATACAAAAGAAAAAATTAAAAAAAAAGTTCTGTCATTTAATTATATTCATGTAATTTAAACAGTTTTGACTTATTTTATTTCTTATTTACTCATGCTCCTTTTAACCAAGCTAGGCAAAATAATGTCTTTTAAATAATTGTTAGTGAACTGCAGTTTGATTTTTTTTATTCCACTTATTATTTTTTTTACCTCATATAGATTAAGAGCTAAAGACTTGTCAGTATAGCAGGTGCCTAAATCTTTATAATTTGAACTTATTCTCAATATAAAGTCTCATGCTAAATTTGTTTTTGAATTATGTTTTTTTCATTCACTAAATCAGCCATTTGAAAATATTTACATATTGACTTTTACATAGAGGATAACTAGGGACTTTTCATGATTACTGCTTATAATGCATTATTTATTGAACACTTTAATGTGAAAAGAGATATTTGAATTTATTGAGCTCTTGCATTCTTTATTTATTTTTAATCTTAATTAAATAATAATTAAAGCACTGTGTGTGTGTGGTGAATTTATGTTTATATACAGCCTATGATCAATCCAAAGTGATTGGTATCTAATCAATGAATGAAAAGTTTCTTCTGTGATCAATTGATGAAAGAGGCCTCCCTTCCAATCCCCCTCCTTGAACGAGACAAACAATGACCACTGGTTAAAACTTAAACTCTGTCTCATAAAAATGTCATTCTATGCAGTTGATATACTTCTCTTTAGCACCAACTGTTCTCTGAGAACCGTCTTCCATGAAAAAAACTGACACAAATTTTACATTTCTATTTATTTAAAGCAACAGATTGAAATGTAAAATTAAATGAATTAGCAGAGGAAGAGAAATAAACTGCAAACAGTTGACATTTTAACCCTTTAGTGGGCCATTTATTTCTCTGTTGAATTTCTTCTCTTTTTTTATGTTTTATCAACAATTAAACAATAGCATTTAAGGAAATATATTTTATTTTACAGAATTTTATGTTATCATTAAACTTTCAAGGTTCGAAGTATAATTTCCCAAAGAACTATTTACAGTAAAAATTTAAAAAAAAAATGATTATTTGGTATGAAAAGATGAAAAGCATGTTGCAATGCACAAGAGTGCATCAAATTCTCAAATTCTATACACACATAGCATGCCTTTTTTTTTTTTTACCATATGTGTATTTTGTAAGATCATGTAAATGGGAAGTAATCTTCCATGAAAGGGTTAAAGGTTGCTAGTCTTTGGTTTGTTGTACATCCCTTTGTCAATAAGCATCTGTGCTCTTTCCAGTCATTACCTTTACCATCTCCTCTGATTCTCTTACTTCAAAAGGATCAAATTAACGTAAGAGCATGAACATGAAAGCAAATGCAAATCTTTCATTATTTTACATTCAAGATGATGGGTTGTTTTTCAAGGGCTATATGTAGCATAAGCTTTTTAAAGAGAGAGGAATAGTAATTTTTACACAAGTGTATCCAAAATTACCACTACTTACACATTCAAAGTACTTTTACTAAATAGGAATTTAGTTATAGACAGGTTTCATTGTAATATAAAATGCTTGCATCATGCAAGAACCAGTTATGTTTTATCTTATGTTTTTGTTGTAACATTTGTTTTGGCATTTCTTTTTGGATTATGTTTATTATTTATTTAGATTCTGAATTTTAGATACTGAAAATGCAAGTAGGATTTTTGATTTCTGTATTTTGTTACCATAAATGCAAAATCATTGAAACAAAATTATTTCTGTTTCTCTTCATATTATTTCTATTGTCATAAATATTGTAAATTGTGTACATAAATAAATATATGTACTGTCAGTCATAATTTAATGAACATTATTATAGTAAAATTTCTATCTAATTTCTTAGCTTTTGAAATAAGATCTATTTAATCTTTGTATTTTCTTTTCAAATGCGGTGATGATTCCAAAAAAAGGTACCATTTTTTTTAACTAAAATATTTTCAAAGTTAAAGAAACCTTGTTTCTAGGTTACTTATTTTGGATGGATATTAATAACAAAGAAGGATACTAATAACTCTCTCTAAAGAGAAAAATAGCACATTTAACCACATATTTTGGCTGTTATTAGTCTAGCTGTGAAATACAAAAGAATGGTATCATGAACAGATTGCTTATAGAAAGTGCTTCTTTAGTTTCTTGAGTTTTTTCAAATACTTTTTCAGCATGCTTATGGCTAAAATTTTTCAGGTAATATTGGCACAAATTGATATATAGCATCTCACAATTGCAGAAAAAAAAAGACATATACACAGATAATTACTCAAATTATTTAATTTGTCTGATTCCTGATTAGTGAAAAAAATTTGAAAGTTGTTTACAGTTGTCATTATTGTAGTACTTTATACCAATAACTTTAAATTATAGCTATCCGACAACGTTATTATTACAAGTTGGAATTTCTTAATGTAATAAGTAATATAAGTTAAAAATATAATAAGTTCATCTTTAATTGTTAATAAACTGTTATTTTTCAGCAAAATGTTGCTTAAAAGTTGCATTTCAAACTAATTACTATGATAAACCAAGTAAAATAAATAATAAAATACGAACTTTCAGATGATTTTCTTAATATAAATTCAAGTATTTTTATACAATTAAAAATCGATAAAAATATTACATCAATCAAAGTACATCAATTCACACTAGAATGTAAGATAATAGATTAATTAAATCTGTTGTTGGCGGAAAGGTTAGTGAATGAATTCTTGTTCTAGTACTTGTTGATATTTAGATCATCATATACGATCTCGCTATGAATCGTCCAAAAGGTTAAAACATCTCAAACTGATATCGCCCATTATAAACTGTCAATTAATTGAATCATAATGCAATTATCTTGGCATTTTACGTAAAATGGTGTTTGACGTAATCTGAAAATATCAAGGTAAACCAGGATAAGAATGGAACGTGAGAAGTGTCCAGGCACTCGGCTCACAACCTCTTACACTTTTGCATTTTTAAAATCTGTCTAATAAATTATTTTAATTAAAGTTACAGTACAGGTGAAAATTTAGAAATCTGCATTAATTTACTATTAAATCTACGAAGAAAAAATACATGGGGGGGGAATTGGATCTGAAAAGTAATATCGCTTTGTTTACAAACAAACACTTTGTATTTATCTGTTTGATTTGCCTTACGTTCTTCACTTTCGGCCTTTTGCTGCCTCAGCCTAGTTTTAGTCGGTGTCAGCCTCAGTTGTTCCACGTCTCTGTTTCATCTATTCTTGCTGCTGAACTGGTATTTTCAAAAAATTTAACTCTGTACAGAAGTTACACGCAAAACAGTAGCGCATTTTCGAAATATTTTTTTAGACGTTTGACTTTTTTCCCTTGTGGAACCGTGGCGGATTGTTGGTAAGGTTTCGGTTTCGGAACAGGAGGGTTTCAGGCTCGAGACTTGATTCCACCGAAAAACTGTCGTGTAAGCGGGTCTGGCTATCCTTAATTGCGTCGGGGCCAAAAGTCCCTGCGCCAGTGCAGTGTGGAGAGGAGCGGGAGGTGCCAGTTCAAATGTCATCCTCGTTGCCTGACCTACGGCTCAAAATTGCAAGATCCGTCCCAAAATAACCCTAGTGTTGCTTTAAAACGGGATGTTGATATAATTAAATTATCCTGTTGGAAGCAGAGTACAGTTCCTGTAGTTATTGGGATCTATTTTGATCTTCCATCCGGAAACTATGATAAATGTTTGGTTTAGTTTAGTTTAGTTATATTAACGTCCCGTTTTAAAGCAACACGAGGGCTATTTTGGGACGGGCCTTGTAATTTGGAGCCACGGTCAGATGACGAGGACGACACCTGAACTGGCACCCCCCTCTCCACACCAGCGATAATAAATGTTTGGTACAAGGGATGAGCAAACTTTAGGGGGGGGGGAATGTGTGTGTAATAAAAAGAACAAAAAATACCCTTGATTTGAAATTATGTTAATTTACTCTGAGTTTTAAACGTAATAAAGATTTTTATAATATTATTCCAGTATTTAACAATAATTAATTAATTAATGTACCTTTTTATGCCTTGTTTGGAAAAATATTGTAATGGATTTCCCCTCCATTGGGTACATTTAATAGTGGTGGGTGTCTGGTGTGGAAAACACAATGAACAGTCCTTCAGTAAGAAACACAATGACGGCATTTATTTACACGAAGACAGGACAACGCAAAGATAGCACATATTTACAGTCGAGACGAACACACAGCACAATAATAACAGTAACCTACGAGTAGAAGTCCGATAGTAACAATGCCCGCAGCACACAAAGCAATCACACAGAATTCAGCAGGAGAGGCGATCCTCGGAGCTTCACTCTACGGTCTCTCCAGGAGGCTGAAACTTTCCACTGCCCCTCGCTTAACTATATAACTACCACAAGACTAGCTACAGAACTCGACGCTGCTTCCCCAATAGATAACAAAGCATACAGATCAGTTCAGCACTAGCTTGAATCCTCCATTGCTTCGCTATACTCTCGAGGATTCGTTATTTACAGTCGATTTAGTTTGAGACTGCCGTCCTTTTATAGTTCCCCTTAGGTGGGGTTAGAAACTTCTAGACCAATCAGGCATATCTCGGCTCTTAATGGATGGATTGACAATATTTTCAAAGCTTCGAGAATTATCCATTTTGTCGCCAAGTTCTGGGATCATTGGCTAAGAGCATCCGGCAGCATCAAATACAGTGTATTGTAAGTCATTCTTTCCGGTGATAGAATCAACTACGCTGGGAAGCAGCATCCCAGATTCATAACAATATACATGTAATTTTCATCAAGATTGATGTCTTGCCCAGTATCGAAGCACTATAACATTTTTTTATAAAACAAAATAATATCGGGTACATTAATAGAAAAAATCACCCAAATTAATGTAATATAAGAAAAGGCCATTTTGATAATATAATTGCTAAAAAGCAGAAATCAATTAATCTGTAGATTAACTAGCTAATCTACATATTAACTAGGGTGATCCGTTAAATTGCAGAAAATTATTTCTTTTCACAAATTATCTAAATAATCTGAGAATTACCAGGATATTATGCACCAGACATCTGTCAAAGTGAAAATAAGATCTGCTGAGATAACAGAAACGTTTCTATACCCTTAAGTTAAATATTGTTTATTTACTACTTGATATCTAAAGAATCAAGGTAATACAATGAACAGTTTTCACATTAGTTATTAGAATTAATCGATTTATCTATATCTATACTTATAATAAAGCTCAATGTGTATATGTTGGCGTTCTACAGAGCAAACTGTTCCATATAGAGCTACCAAATTGGGTATGTGTACACCTTGGATACCGAAAATGTGAACCTCGGAGCGATTTTTTCGAATTTTTAATGATAATTTAAATTAATCAAAAATTAGGCGCAATTTTGGAGTTTTTCAGCAATAACTTCCGAAAATATCAAAACACAAATATGACTTATACATCAAGTTAAAGATTAAAAAATTATTTTTCTAATCTTTTCTGTGTTTTAAATATAACTTAAACTTCTATATTCAACGAATTTTCAAAGAAATATCTTAACCATATTTTTCAGCAATATATTTCGGAAGAAAAAATAAAATTTAATTTGCACCAGCACGTCAAAGGAAGAAATTAACTTTTATCAACGTGTTGCAATCATATTGACAAAAATCCAGATTAAAAAATAAATCAACTGTAACTGCAAATTAGATCTAAAAAAATGTAACTCTGAGCACGTGATTAGATGAAATTAAATAAATATTAAATATTATATTTTCTTAAAAAATAAATGCAAAGCAAAGGTTTCTACAATCGTTTGCAACATCTATGTCATTAATTCAATAAATCATCTCTATTTACGATAAAAATGCTTGAATTCGGACCCAATGGCTAATTTGTAAATCATTAGTAGTCGGCGTACACATTGTTTAGTATTGTTAACTTGATCTAAATGTAAATAATTACAATTTAGATTTGCAATCATTTTTTGAAACCCAACCCATTACCAAGGGATTGTTTTATTGCTGTTTGATGTAAGGATATTTCTACAGAGATAGAGATAGCGGGACACTCCCGACCGGCCAACTTTAGAGTCTTAGGCTCAGTAAAACCGGAGGGCCCGCTAGAAAAATACCTTAACGCTCTCAGAGCGATTCCCTAGCTTCGATCACGAGCCCGACAGAATCAGCCGACAAAGCAAACTCATGAAAGAATTACTCCAGAGGTCCATCGACCTGAGCCTTTAGTCTGTAGTCATCATGCCCTAGGATATTTCTACATTAGGGACATCTTCGTTTTTTTTTTAAATCTCTCTTTGCTAACATTGAATTCAGATCTTGCATACAATTGTATTAAAATTCCCATTTTAGTGCCAAGTTTATAAAATCAATCCTCTGTTATACTAAAAAAACCACAGCTAAAATCGAGAGGGCACCAGTGTTTGCTCTGTGTACACTAGGTACTTTAATTTTCACAGGGAATTTTCATTCGCATTTTGATGCTTTGCATTAGTAAATGCTAATCTTTTTTGGAGGGAGAGGGGGCAAAAGTAGGGAAAGAAAGTGAGAAAACAAAATTTTGAATCTTAACGATACGGAAGCCGTTAATATGTCCATTATTTAGTTAAAATTCGGAACACTCTTGATTCCTCATTTTAACTGAGCAAATCAGTTGATCTGCACATTAACGGCTTTGGAATTTTAACTGTAACATACATATAATAATTTACCTCAAAAATTAAATTAATTAATAACGATCATCTGTTAACCCTATCCAATATATGCCTTTTAAAATTTGCAGTTTAAGAATATTTTTATAATGAAGCCATTAAAAGTACGTCATGTAAAATATTTAACAGAAAACTTTGGTAATCGATTTCGCTGAATCAATCGCTCAGCAAGAGCAGCTAGTTTATAATATTACTACTCTTAAGTGATCATTATAATAAAATATTTCAATTCAGAGGTCCGGATTTTTTAATAATTTTTGTTAATAATTACTTTAAAAAAAATTTTCTTTCCTGAAATGTTTTGTGTTTTGAATGTATACTGTTATTTGATGTTTTCATAACTTATCTTATCTTTAAAAAGAAATAATTGTCGTGATGATAATGATAAGATAATATTTTTTGATGATGAATAAGTAAGCATGCATTAATAATTGAATTATATGATGCGAATAATTCTGATAATTTCTAAGCAAAAAAATCTTATTATTGTTGATTTGGAGTCGAATTAAGAAAAAGAAACTGAAGATTTGAAATCCCAAAAATAAATAATCAGAATTTTTTTTTCAGAGATCTGTAGCATTTATGGATTTACTAATTTTGCATTCCTCACAATGTGAGATCTTTGTTTTAATAACTGAGGAGCTGAGTGTCAGATTCAGCACATTTTCAACTTAATCAAGATGTCAAAAAGTTATATTTCAGTAAATTTTGCAGAATTTTGTAAAAATATGTATATTTTAATTTATTTATTTCCAAATATAAATAAATAAAATCTAAAAGTAACTAAAACTATATAGTCCTTTAAGAATTAACCATAATGTTTATAATAATAATTACATGGAAGTAATAAATTTCAAAACAGTAGCATTAAAATTATTATTTAATATGTCATTACTAATGCTATGTAAATTTACTGTTAAATAATTAACATTTCAATAAAATATAAGAATTATTTAATTATTTAAAATACTTATATTAATTACTTAAAATGCTTATACTTAAATTTATAATTTTAATAATTCTAGTTGCGCATTTTAAATCCCAATTTTTTTATAAGTCCCCAAAACTGCCTTTCTTACCTTTTTTATATATCAATAAGACTAATTACACTTTTCCAATCGGCCTATCTGCTGTCCTCGTTCATTTCAAGGTCCTAGGAAGCTACCTATTCGGAAATCCGCCACTGTGAATAATCTAATGTAAATGTATATTAAATTCTACAAAGCTTCCTCATTCTTATTTTTCAATTCCTACTATTAGTTCACACACTCTCTCTATACATTCATTTAGATACTTTGTCGAAATTTTCAATCGTTAATAAATTAGTTTAATAATTAAATCGTTAATAAAGTTTCTATTCATCCTCTCAAATTCAAAAATATTTTTAAAATATTTTAAAACTTGCAATAGATTACACTTGATGCCAATATGGTTTTTTTTCTAATTTTAATTAATTAATTAAATTTAATTTTTAATACTTTAAATATAGTTTTACCAGTTTGTAATAAAAATTGGAATTGACAGACAGTTGCTCAATCGGTAAAATGCAAGGATTTCAGTATTTTTCATTTGAAGGTGAAGAATGCGAGTTCGATTCTTGCGAAAATCAATAATCTTTCTGATACTTAATAATTTTTTTGATTTTTTTAAATAAAAAGTAACTAAAATAAAATTTGCTTTGTTTTAATAGGAATTGAATTAATTTTTTAAAAAATATTACTTGTTACTATTATACTTTTTTACTCTTTCAAAACAGAAATCTTTCTGATTATGGCTTTGAGAATTCTTTCTTAATAGTATTTTATTGGATTTAAATATGCAATTTGCCACAAAAGGTGAGAAAAATTCAGGAATGAGGACATATTTTCTTGAAATTAAAACTGAGAGAGTACGTTTATAGAATGATAATGAAATAAATTAAAGACTAAAAGATCTAGATATCAACTAAGTAGTTATGTTTTAGAATTGGAATCGGTGCGATGTTAATTTTGTTTCTATTTGTCATAAATCAAGAACTAGAGCAAATAGCAAATACAACACATAAAATACAGAGAAAGCGTTAAAGGAAAAATAATTCGGATGTATATATCTATTGTGGAAGCTTTCAATATATCTTATAAGTAAGTGCATATAAAAACAGATGGTACAAATATGATGAGAAAAAATTCATCGATTAATTATGATTAGTAGTTTGACGATCATTTTGTACTTTGGTATTTATGATTGTAAAGGTTTCATTTAAATATTTTATGTAATTTGGTCTTAGTGTTTTTCTCAGTAAAATATCTTCAAACTTAAACTTGTTATGTGCATATAAGTTATTTGGAAACATTACATCATGCTATTCATTCCTAAATTTTTTGTTTATATCTTTTATACGTTTCATTTGCCACAGAAAAGAGCATAATTATTTAAACATGGATGCACTCCAAATGATTTTCACCATCGCTTGGTTGTGAAACTAAAAATTTAAAAAAAATTCGGAGAATTTTATTAAAAATATGTCTTATAACTAAGACTATACAAGATAGGAAAAATAAGCCGAATTTTCGTACCTTGTTTATCAATAATGGAGGGAAAAAACTCAGAATAAAATATTAGCAGAAATAAGAGAAGCAGATTCAGTTTCAAATCAATAACCATGAACTATATTGTTGTGAAATATACTTAAAATATTCGTTAAAATTAATTAAAAATAAAAACATTTCAAGGCAATAAAATTGTTATCATTGGAAAGATACATGTTTATAAGATGATGCAGAAATCATGTTTGTGATGTAATATTTACGGAAGTTATGATGGGAAGACGTCACTATTTTTTATTGATTTTCAATTAATTTAAATTCTATTCAAAATTTCAAAAAAAAATCGACCTCAAGGGTACGTTTTAATTCCCCAGAGGATAGATTTGTCTAGTTCGGCCCTCTACATGAAATGTTTGTGGCCAGGAAACACTACTATAACCTACCACAATAATCCTACCACGCTCATTCAACCTTATTAGTAATAGTGATAAAGTAATATATTTACAAAAGTAAAAGACTTTCAGAGAAATTATTATTCTTTGTTTTGAGTTCTCACTATATAATCATTCTCACTTGAACCTTTAGGATTTGTAATGCTCAGTATGTTTTCCAAATTCTTTTGTACTAACTAACGGTTTGAAGCATCTATTTCATTCGCATTAATTCTAAAACGAACATAATTACTCAATATAATAAATAGTAATTAGTAAAAATGATTTAAATAAAATTAATTTCAGAATTGATTTCATTCGTTGACAAGGAATAATTTGCTGTATTGCAATGAGCACAAATATTCCATCAGGTCACAAATAGACAAATAATTTTTCTCATTTTGTTAACTTTAAATTGAATCACACACACAAAAAAACCCCTTTATTTCTCGAAATAACTAAGTTATATTCGAATCTACCTCCCAATCCTTTTTTTCTCTTCAAACATGACAAATATTTATTAGTCTTCCATTTGAGACACTTTTCTGATATTGTAGTAATCCAGAAACTTTTAGCTATCGAAGAGAGCTTAAAGTGATAATGACATTTAATCACAAAACATTCTCTTGTTCACATGTAGCTAGATAATTATTAATGCCTTAAATTTAACACAAAATGCATGCATAAATACAGCTTGACAGAACTGAATATCGGCCACAACTACTGTGATTAGCTACATATTTGTGGAGAACTATGAGTAATAATAAAGCTCTGTTTTTTTTTTTTTTTGTTTTTTTTTACAAATTTATAATGAATGGCTCACAAATTTGTCTATATTTTGTACACTGGGGCTTAGTCAGACAATGTTTGGTTTATGGCAGATATTGAAGTTACAACTCCCTTTCCATTTTATGACAGTAGAATAGTAGTTGTGTCTATGCTTATGTAATCGTAACAGTTTGGTTCAAAAACTCCTAAGATTATGGCATACTCTTGGCATACTTATAACCAGGTATCTGAATAATATCTTAACACTCCATATTTTCAAGGTATTAATGTTTTCGAATTTCAAACGCTTAGAGCACGTAAAATCATGGTCACAAAGAATCTCTGATGAAACCCGAATTCAGTTTTTTTTTTTAACTTTTTGATCACAAATTCGAGATTCAGAATAAGCAAATCATTGATAGATCAAGAAGATTAATGTTGTGATAGTTCAGATTACAAATCTATAGATACCTTTACCTTCGAAATCACTGCATCAGTGATGACAAATATTAGGTTGGTGCGTATGAAATGTCGGATTCTTAAGTGATTGTATAAAACTGCATATCTTTCTTCAAAAGCTGTTTATTCAATCAAAGTATGCTCCATTCGCTTCAATACACTTCTCCCAACGAGATTTTAAAGCGTAGATGCCCGTCTTAAAAAAATTTTGGTCTTTAGAATTAATAAACTCTGATATCGAGTTTTTTAGACTGTCTTTATTTTCATAGTGTTTGCCCCTTAAAAACAGCTCTAAATGCTTGAAAAAATGAAAATTGGTCGGCGAGAGATCCGGTGAATATGGTGGATGCTGCAAAACTTCATATTCCAGTTCGTTCCAGCTTATTTCGCTCTGTCAGTGCGTGCGGTACCCACTTGTCCATCTTCTTAACCTTGCCAATCTCAGAAAGGTGTCTCAATATCGTTGTAGGTCAACTTTCATCCTGATAGCAAGTTCCCTCGTGGATACGGCTGGATCCGCTTCCACTAGAGCCTTCAGGTCATCATTCTTCACAGACGTTTTGGGTCTTCCGCGCGGCTCATTTTTCAGTGAAAAATCGCCGAAATTTTTCGAGCCAACGCTGCACTTTCCGATCGTTAACCGTATTCTCCCCAAATGCTTGGTTTATGTTGCGTGCAGCTTTTGCAGCACTATTACCAAGTTTGTACTCATATAAGAAAATGACGTCGGCAGAATTCATATCGGCAATAAACTCAAAAGAAATAACAAAAGGGAAGACCTTCGAGAAAACCTATTTTGCTGAAATGAGTCTCTGGCAATGGACAATACGACTATGAATGAGGTTATGCCAAAGACAAAAGTATAACGAAAACAGGGAGACAATCGTCCGCATGTAAAGAGAATCCGACATTTCATACGCACCAACCTAATAGAAAGAGAATATAATCTTATTGGGAGCATTATGGAGGCAAAACATAAATAACACCCCAATAACTGGGTCACTGTCATTATATATTATCAATGCATCAATATTTTAGGATTCTAAATATAACATCTGGTCACGATAACATTCGAAGATAAGTCTGTAAGATCATGGGCATGATAAAACCCGAATTCAGTCATTTTGATTTTTGATGAAGAAGTTGGAATTCAGTGTAATGAAATCATCGCTGATAGACTAAAAGACCAAGAAGATTACGGAGAGAAATTTGTATATCCTTCTGCCTCTGAGGTCACTGCATTAGTAATGACTTCAGGAACGAGAAGAGTATAGATGGTTCTTTCTCCAGTCCTCGGGAGTAAAACGGAGACAAAATATAAGTGCGTTAATATTATACTTTTAGAGCCAAATATGGTAACGAAAAACAAAATGACATCTTGCTTGAATTCAATTTAGCCTTGTTAAAAAACAAATGCCTCATGTCAGTCCCATTATACTGTAACTATTTAATCCATGGTGTAAGACTAGAGGGATAAAAAAATTGTATACACCAGGAGCCACTTCCAATCACTGTCACTGTCTCAAGATTCTGATACTCATTTACTCTTAATAGACCATTGAGTACGTCTATCGAAATATTATATGCATTTCTGGTGCCACTTACAATCGTTTCTTCATTGTCTCAGTATGGCATAGCTCTTTACTCTTACTAAACCACTGATGACAACAGAAGATAAAAAATCATTTTATATTCTATATGTCACTTCTCTGTACGATTATACTATTGATGTTTATCCTTGCAGTATTATTGATGACGATTAAGGATGGGGTGGAAATCATACTATACTCCAGGTGCCACTTACAATCATCACTTCACTGTTCCAGAATACCATTGCTAAGAGACTGATAGCGAGTATTTTATAATCTAGATGCAGCTTATCTGTACTATTATACCTTTGCCATTTATCCTTACTGTACTACTGATTACGATTAGGAGGGGGAAAATGTCACTTATAATCGCCACTTCATTGTCCCAGAAGTCATTTCTACTTCTTGTAAAAGTGGAAAACCACCAAATGAAATCTTTCAAGAGTCACAGGAATACCATTGCTTAAAGGCAGATAACGATTATTTTATGCTCTGGATGCCACTTCTTTGTATTATTATACCATTGCCATTTATCTTTACTGTACTACTGATTATGATTAGGAGGAAAAAAATGTCACTTATAATCGCCACTTCATTGCTCCAGAAGGCATTTCCACCTCTTGTAAGAGTAGAGAACCACTAAATGAAATCTTTCAAGAGTCACAGGAAGGGTCATGTTTTGCTTGACACATTTTGACAGGAGGGCAGTGAAAGGTGGGTGCTTTCTCCTGCTTTCGCTGAGCGTGTCCAGAAAGCAGGAAAACGGAAGTAGTGCAAACGTTCCGCTCCGCCGATGCGAGAATGGCACAAGGCATAACGAAAAGAGTCAGCTCCGAATCTCTTACTCATTCGGACAAGATGGCTCCCTACATCCCACAGGTGGATGAACCAGCCTCCTTCACAGAAGGACCCCCGCCAGTGAGTACATGTTTCTCTATTGACTTTTCTTCATCTTAAATAACTGATCTATTAAATTGTTAGCGATGGTCTTTTTTTAATGATACAAAAGCATAGTTCCAATTTTGGAAATCAATAATTAATAATATATTTGCGTTCTTGATTTTTTTTTCAATATTGATTGAAAAATAATGGCTCACTGTACTGAAATTTTAAGTCAACTGAACAGGTGTTTAAATTGGTTTTTGATTATCCGATATTCTGAATAACAAAATGCTATAAACTATTAAAGTTGTGCTACTTTTGATTGCTCTTTAGATGTAACACTTGAAAAAAAAACACCTCCGAATGTTTTGATTTATATTAGATTTTTCAAAAGATAATTTTTTAATTAAACATTATACAAGATTATGAAAAAAATTCAAAAGTATTATAGCTTAAATATTGCAGATATTCGTCTTTGAAAGCCATATTAGAAAATTATTTTTTAAAAAAATCTTTAAAAAATGATAAAAATATAAAAGCTTGATAAAGGTTTCTTAATTTAAAAAATTTCTTAAATTAAAATCATTATTGGTTTACTCCCCATCCCCCCTATCTTCATCATTGAATTTTTTTCGTCAGATTTCAAATTACTTAAAACGAGTAATTTGATGAATTCTATTAAAATACCTTATTTAAAAGAAGAAAAAAATTATATAGATTGCAGTTCGATTAACTGTGGAGGAAATATAAATACCAAAGCATTTCAGAAGCTTTAATATCGATTCTTAACTTGCGAGTTTTAATTTATTATCTCGCAATAATCTGAAAATAGAGAATTGTGAAAAGTTGATTTTTTTAAAACAGAACAGAATAATAAAGAAAGAATACAGAAAAATCTTTTCAGTTACCTATTTTTTTTCAGTCTGACTTTATAATTTTAGATCATTGTTATTATGCATCGAAAATAAATAGTTATATTAATTAATCTTTTATTTTTCTTGTTTCAACATTTGCTTTTATTCTACAATCATGTAGATAACGTGATAATAAATTTCAAATTTCGATATAGAAATGTAATTTTACAGTTCTGAATTTGTTAATAAATTCTTCAATGTATTATCGAAAGTCTATGAGTAATTTATATCAACGTTTAAATTCTATTTTTTATAGTTTAGATTGTTACTACTAAGCAGTTACAAGAAACGGTATAATAACCTTTTTATCTCCATCATTCATGGATTTTGAGATTCTTATATTTTGCTAGAGAACTTAATTCAAATTTATGAACGTGATAACTCGTCCAATAAATATATGTTGTGAGCACAAATTAAATTGTGCTGCACTTCATTTAGATATGAATATATTACTTTATAAGAGCGGATATAATCAGCAGGATAAGTCTTCCCAAAATTTTCTAATATATTCTCTATTAAACCGTTTTCAGAGAATGCCTTATGCAATGCCATTGTCATACAATAGTTGCGAAATATTAAGTTTGGCGTTAATTAATTGAATCTATATTGCCATTCTTGGCGGGTTATTTGGCGATTAATACCTGGCATGCATTAATAATATCCAAAAATCAAATATGTCTAAAAGCCATATTTTTCTAAACCGATTGAAACAAAAATTTAACACGAAACTGAACTGAACCTCGTCTTTGGATTTGGCTTAAAATTTTACAGGTGTCTAAAATATAGATCTTATATCTGTATAGCGAATTTTATCCATCTCTCTCTCTCTCTCTCCTCGATTTGTAATTATCGTGTTAACTTTAGACGGATAAACTGAAATTTTCGGAGCAGAGTTAGCTCAAAATTTGATGTAATTTGCAGGTTTAATGTAATGATCGCATACCAAATTTCAACCATCTTGCTAAAAGCGTTTTTGAGTTATTTTTGTCATACAGACTGCCACTTTTCAAAAATTTGTTTTTTGAAATCAGAGAGATAAAAAAGATAGAGATTCTTTAAAATCTCATGTCCGAATTTCCTGTCTGAATAAATTTATTCTTTACTTAAAGTCAGACCCTTCACAGAAAAAAAATCCCTGGTTTGAATCCCTGTCTGAGGGTGACCCTTGAGAAAGTCCTCAGACCGGATTCTTTATTAATTTGGATTCCTATGCAATAATTGTTTCAATCATACTAACATTTATATTTAGTCTTGTTCGAATCCGAAATAGTTTTTGGTTCAGTTTCCGTAATTAGTTTCGTTTTCTTTTATATTGCTAATTTATGTGATTCATCAGTATTTTAGTAGTAGCTGCATTCGCGCACACTAAATACTAGGATTGCCTTTTAAATTTTGAATTTAAATTTTAGTCTTGTTCGAATCCGAAATAGTTTTTGGTTAATTTTCCATAATTAGTTTCGTTTTCTTTTATATTGCTAATTCTTTACTTAAACTTATTCTTGTTCTGAATAAATATATTCCTTATACTACGTATAAGAGAAAGTAAAAAGTAGAAGATATCACTGATTTGATATTTTAAGTGTCTTACAATCTTAAGACACTTAACAATATAGGGTAAGACATTTATTATCTTATTTGTCCTACCACTTCCTCCTGCAAATACTTAAAAATAAATACACAAAAATTTGCAAAATTTAAATTAATATTTTTATTCATTCTCTTACTGCCTTTTTTTTTCGCTTTGTGCAATTTTTTTCTCTTGATCGTTGTGTTATTTTCTCGCCTGACTGATTTGTGTGTGAAAGAAAATGTTATCGAGCAATCCGTCAAACTAACGCCTTGTTTTTTTCCTTCTCGCCATGTACAGGAAAGAACTGAGCAAAAAATCCTCACAAATTATATAATTCCGTTCTCAGTTCTGACTACATAATTATCTTCTAAGAGATTGTATCACCTTTGAACTGGAATGATTATTTTCCGTTAATCCTCTGATGATGTTTTCATTGCTTCAATAAATCATTCCAATGATTAAATAAGATAAAAGATGAATTCCAAAGATACCTCAAAAGTGTTGATGTGTTTACTGCAACCAAAATTTCAAGTTTTCTAATTCCTGATGGTGCCTTTTTACTTTCTCGTATATGTGGTAAAGCAAAAGCATAGTAATCGGCGAAAATTCTGATCGCCAGATTTATACTTACTCCATGTTTTAGACAACTCTAGCACTTTTGAAATACATTTTTGTGAAATGCCCGTCTGTCTGTCTGTGACAAAGATAACTCAAAAACGCTTTGATGTAGAGGGATGAAATTTGTATTTGTTATCATTCTTTGAAGAATTTTTTCATCTTTGTTACTGATAATAAGAATGGAAATGAATGTGCTTGTTTTGAAGTTTTAAGACCAGATGTTCTGAAGGGGAAATAGAAATATATGGGGAAAAAATATGAGAAAAAATTTCTTCGATCTTCAAAGTACATATGTGTCAAGATTAGTAACTCTAAATAAATGGTTTAGTCTGTAGAACATCAAAACACAAAGACGCACTCACACACACACATTTCTTTGCCTTTATTATAACTAAATATGTAAATTATTCTTTCATTCTTATGTCAAATAATTTTAATATCAGCAATTGCTATTTATATATTTCCATACAACCATATATGGCATAAAGATCTACTGAAAAAAACGTATTTTCTGTTACAAGCCCGCCTACAGTTATCTATAAATGATTGAGAGGCCGCGGTAGCCTGGTTGGTAGAGCGTCAGTCTCGTAACCGAAAGGTCGCGGGTTCTGTCCTCGTCTCGGCCAAAGACCGCCGTGTTGGCTAATGGCAGTTGGGGCACGTTTAATAAGTCGAGACAGCAAAGTCCTCCAAGTTCCCATTACAAAACGATACCTCTGGGGGTACTGAATCAGGGATGAGTAGGTCTCTGATTTGGATCTAAATTCTGACTTGCGGATGGATGAATGAGTTCGCAAAATGCTAATAGCATAAGAAATTACTGCATTGAGTATTGAGAAGCATTATCTTAATAATCAGCAAATTACTGAGTGATAATGCTGTGTATTATTTTCACTAAATTTCCAAGTCTAAGCAAAAGCAAATATTTTTTATGTCTTTCTTTTAATAAGTACTAGTTATAAATGTTAATTTATAATATTATAGACATGAGTATTTTTTTCGGTGTAGAACGAACTATCATATTTTACATTGATTTTTTTTTGGAAAAAATGTTTTACTTAACGAATATTTTTCGTGTTATGTGTAATGTGTGAGAATAAATTATGTTCGGTAAGTGAGGTTTTTTTTTTTTTTCTTCTTCCATCTTGTCCTATATCTTTCTTGCTCCGATTCTACATTACTTCATACTATACTTATCTAGGGTTTTCCTCATTTGACTTCTGTTAAAAATTGCAAATCTTTCCTAAAGGTGTCTCGTATAACTTCGCTTAGCATTAAATAAAGAGATTGAAAGAAATTTTTCGTTGAAATGATATTATTTTTCATTTATGAGCCACGGTAGCCTGGTTGTTAGAGCGTCAGTCTCGTAACCGAAAAGTAGCGAGTTCTGTCCTTGTCTCGGCCAAAGACCGCCGTGTAGGTTAATGGCAATTGGGTCTCGTTAAATATGTCGTGACTGCAAAGTTCTCTGAGTTCCCACAACAAATTACACCTCTGGGGGTACTGAGTCTGTTTCTGATTTGGATCTAAATTCTGACTTGCGGATGGATGAATAAGTGTAATGAGTTCGACCCTCCCCCTAAAAAGGGTTGTGTCGTGTGTGTTCGAACAAAGTCGTACTTTCACCTGAACGGTGCTCGTTAACAACGAAAGTCGCACACCTCTGCCTTAATTTGAAAGAGCTCCGCTCATTCGTGCTTGGTATGACCAAGTGGCATTAGAACCACCACCCACCCCATAAGTGATTGAGCATTTCATTCACAGGTCGTAATTTAAACCTGAATCATAGGACGGTTATCTCTGAAACAGTACCCCCAGTGTTATTACTCTCCACATGGAGGACTTTGGGACCACAGCAGATTCAAACGTGCGTCAGCCACCACCATGCACGAAGAGTCTTCGGCTGCGAGTTCGAACTCGCAATCTTCCTGACACGATTCCAATGCCCAACCAATTAGGTTATCCCAGCCTCAAACATATTTCCTTTATTAAGGAAATACATAATCATATCTCTTTAGTTAACCTCTCAGTTACATAAATAAACATTTTTTAGGCCTTTAAATAATTACACGTACTTTTCAGGAAAAAGCCTTGATGTTCATTTAACGTAAAAGTTGGGCTAAATCCGGATTAGTACCGTGCATCTTTTATGTCATCAAAGAGAAGGAAAGAAACGCTCGAAAAAATGTACTATAAATAAAAGAAAGGAGCTTTTCTTTGACTTTGAAGCATAACGTGAGTAAAAAGGTCAAAAAAGTCAAATCAGTCTAAAAATGCTCCTTTTTTTGCCGTAAAAGAGTCGTGTCTAAATAGTAAAGATATATATACTTTTTTCATATCTTAAAGAAATTTTCAATAGTTTTATGAAAATAAAAAGTCAGTGCCTTTCTTAAAAAGACAATAAAGCAATATGTATGCAAAAAAAATATATATATATGGTTGGTTTAACTTATTTTTTTTAGCCGTACCTTAGCTCTTTTTCTAAAACTGTCTATTGAAATGCAGACCCTATTTTGTTTTTCGAATGTATTCCAGTTTCTATGTATATATTTTTTCCACTCATTTCAATGTCATTCCTTGAAATTTTTTTCCCTTCAACCTGTTAGTTCAGGTATAAATATATTATATCTTACATATTTTTAACTTGAAGTAGTGGTGTTCCTGAAACTTTATTTTGAACACTTCAATAAAGATCTTATGCTTCACCCCCTCCTCCCTTAAAATTGTTATTGTTTCTAATTACATTTGTCATTCACAAATCCGCTGAACATAGAGCCATTGTTATTTAACCCGAATTTTTCATCTCTTGCTTATTTTCAGTAGCACCATCTAGGGCCAAGAGTACGATTTAGTTACTTACGCGTCACAGCCCTTTCCATGGTTTGGACTTCATTCATACATTTTATTCACTCATCCACAGATCGTAATTTAGACTTAGATCAGAGAACGATCCCCTCTGAATCAGTACTTCCAGTGGTATTACTCTCTAGTTTGGTTGCATACACAGTGCCTTTTTCTGATTGCTTATTTCACCGATGCCGACATAACAACAGTAGTGTACTGAATTGTACGAGAGCTTACACACTAGGCGGAAAAATAAATTTTGGTCAATCTGCCTTTTATCGGACCCTGTGCAGACGCCCGCTGTCACTAGCGCTTTCGGATAATCAGATGCAAGATCCCAAATCCTTTTTTCTGAATAAATCGAAATAAGTCGACCCCCCCTCCCTTTTTCCTCTTCATTCGACTACAAGATAATAATGATAGAATTTGTACTCTATTCAGTACTTAGTTTAAATAACACGGTTAAAGTAAATTTATTTGTTGATGAAATTATGCTGACTCTTACAACGGAGTCGGAATTTAAACGCTGTGTGTGTAAGCATTTGATTTCTGGCAGTGGTCTTAGCAAAATACTGACAGAAGAAAAACCCGCTGTGTGTACAACGAGCCTCAAAACGAAGGACTTTGTGACCACGACAGATCTGCACGCTCGCCAGTCACCACACACGCAGAAATTCTTCGACTTGCGGGGTTCGAACTCACAACCTAAGGGATCCAAATCCAACACCCTACCAACCAGGCTATCTCTGCCTAAAATTATAGATTTTGAATTAGAACACGAGTGTTTTGCATTGAATTCGTGAACAATGATAACGATTGTTGATACGATCATTGGTTTGAACCTAGCATATTTACTGGATCGATCATGTGAATATGTATTTTAGGTGCCTTTTATCCGATTGATTAAAACCAAAATTTAGTATGAAACTACACTTTTTGCCACAACATCACATATTGAATTTCATTAATCTAGTCGTTGCATTTATGAGTTAATGCATTTGCAAGCGTGCACAGCATGGAGCGATAAAAGATAACTTTTGAACTTTTGATAACCTTTGACATATTTGGCTCAAAATTTGATTATTTCTGTATTTGATGAAATCTACATTATAGACGCTTGATCTATATATCATATTTTTACTATCTAACTCTTTATATTTTGTAGTTATAGACTTAACCTTTATTCAATAACCAGATAAATAGATTTCGTTCAAATTTTGATAGCATTCAACAGATTTGATCGAAATATTTAAATATTTGATTTAAAGTACTTATATCAAACCTGCATTTTAGATGCTAAACTTATGTACTGTATTTTATCAATATGGCTCTTTATATTTTGTAGTTATTGAGTTAACCTATATTCAAGCTACCAGGCCGGCAGATTTTCTCTCAACGGATTTTATTCAAAGTTTGATAGCAATCTTATATATTTAGGCTTAATTATATATTCAATCTTTCATTCATTTAGCTCAAAGTGCTTTTGAGTTATCGTATTCAAAGATAGACAGCTTGATGCAAATGAGTTTTCGGACTCAAGGAAGGTCCAAAATGTGGAGATTCGCCAAAATATTAAATTCGAATTTTTGACAGTTAAATTACTTTTTTTTAAAATTTCATACGGAAAATTTAAAAATAAGCAAAATTAGAGTAGAATTTAATTATAAAGCACGAAATTTTAAGGAAAAATTAACAGATGATTGAGCTAATCTTAAATACATAAGTTCAGTAAAAAACATGAGAACGGTCTGTGTAATGTGAAAATCCGCAATATGTATATTTCTTTAAAATAAATAAATTCACTTACATCAACGTAATAAAGCAATAGAATATGAAAACTTGTTAGTAGGATTCTTCATACTTAATGGTCTCACTTGACACAGTCGAGTTAAAACAGCTAAATAAGGATGCCCTTTAACATTTGATGCCAAATCACTTTAAACCTCCGGCTGCATTTCTCGCGATTTTCTCGGGTTGGCAATCAATCCATTTTCTATAGCACCCCGTGTTTTTCATAGTTTAAAAGTCCTTATTTTTACGATTATAGATTTTTATTATATCATATTATTAGGTTGGTGCGTATGAAATGTCGGATTCTCTTTACATGCGGACGTTTGTCTCCCTGTTTTCGTTATACTTTTGTCTTTGGCATAACCTCATTCATAGTCGTATTGTCCATTGCCAGAGACTCATTTCAGCAAAATAGGTTTTCTCGAAGGTCTTCCCTTTTGTTATTTCTTTTGAGTTTATTGCCGATATGAATTCTGCCGACATTCGCGTCATTTTCTTATATGAGTACAAACTTGGTAATAGTGCTGCAAAAGCTGCACGCAACATAAACCAAGCGTTTGGGGAGAATACGGTTAACGATCGGAAAGTGCAGCGTTGGTTCGAAAAATTTCGGACTGGCGATTTTTCACTGCAAAATGAGCCGCGCGGAAGACCCAAAACGTCTGTGAAGAATGATGACCTGAAGGCTCTAGTGGAAGCGGATCCAGCCGTATCCACGAGGGAACTTGCTATCAGGATGAAAGTTGACCATACAACGATATTGAGACACCTTTCTGAGATTGGCAAGGTTAAGAAGATGGACAAGTGGGTACCGCACGCACTGACAGAGCGAAATAAGCTGGAACGAACTGGAATATGAAGTTTTGCAGCATCCACCATATTCACCGGATCTCTCGCCGACCGATTTTCATTTTTTCAAGCATTTAGAGCTGTTTTTAAGGTGCAAACACTATGAAAATGAAGACAGTCTAAAAAACTCGATATCAGAGTTTATTAATTCTAAAGACCAAAATTTTTTTAAGACAGGCACCTACGCTTTAAAATCTCGTTGGGAGAAGTGTATTGAAGCGAATGGAGCATACTTTGATTGAATAAACAGCTTTTGAAGAAAGATATGCAGTTTTATACAATCACTTAAGAATCCGACATTTCATACGCACCAACCTAATACTACAGCGTAGCATGTAGTATGTGTTTACTTTGTTTGAAAAAATTGGAACTTATTTGCGAACATCGCATCTAAATAGTGATTTTAAAGAATTACGCAGTCAGAGTGTTAAAAAGCTTTAACTAATGTACAAATATATAATAATTCCAATTAAAATTTTTTTATTATTTTAATATTTTAAGACATGTTAAAACAAAACAATAAAAATTGGAAAATAAATAATCTTTAAAACAGGAAGTTTTCTAAATGTTCTACAAAGAATGTGGTTTTAAAAAAATGTTTGTGTGTTGCAATCATTGTTCGTTGCTTGAAGTATTACTATAAAGGAACAAAAACGAAACTATATTCTATTTTTAACTCCAAATCTAAAATATAGAAAAAAAAGTTATCTACAAGACTGTCTGTGATTAGACCCATTAATATCCTAAGCATTCTCCATTCAGGCCATTGTAAGCAAGACGCACAAAAAAGAACTGTTAAGACTTGATGTTGATGGCGAGGCAAATTAACTTCGATTCATTCAGAATCAGAACATCTTCAACTCTTTTGCCATTTATGATTTCCACAAAAAACTGAAATCAGATATTTTGAAAAAAATGGCAGCATCATAATAAAGAAAATATAAGATTACTACTCCAAGCTCCTTAAAAATATCAATGCCGATTTATCAGTGATTAGATCAACACCTATAAGTTTGCCACACCAGCATGACTAGGAGCCGAATCTTATAAATTAATTCTTTTATATAAAACCCATCCTCTTCTTCCTTTTTACATTTTCCACCACTTTAATAATTTGGTTTAGTATTTATTAAATATAACTTTAAATTATTAAACTCAACCTAATTGCTTAATGTTATTACCAAGCCAGTTCATCCAACCATAATATCCAAAAATCAAAGTCCATCCACTTGAAAATCGGCTTACATTATTAAATTGAGTTTTTTATTTCCTCTTTTATTATTTTCACATACCTAATTAAGCTGATATAATTATAGATTAATATCATATCATCATACACCATCGACAGAATTCATAATTTTAACAATTATATATATATAAATGTTTTTATTATGAAGTCTCCTAGGAAAACTATCATCGAAAAATCGCTGAATCTCCACATGTTATATTTTCCAGAGTTTGAAAAAAAATTCATTTTCGGAGTTATATGTGTCTGTGAACATGATAACTTAAAAACGCATTGAGCTAGTGAGATAAATTTGATAAGTGGTCCCAAAGCAAAATTTGTTGATGCTTATTAAATTTTGGATAAAATACATCTGTGAGAAGTTTGCCTGTTCGTGTGCACGCTGGAAACAATAGTTCAAAATATGAAAAAGCAAGATAGAAAAAAAAATTGAACTACTTTATTATCAGAAATGCAGGTTTTATTGAATTTAAAATTAAATCTCTTAACGAAATATTCCTTAGTGGGTCTCTAAATCTATAAATGTGTAAAGTCAATTGACTGTCAAGTGAAAACATGATGACTTTGATAAATCAAATTTCATGTTTGGACTTGTGACCAAAATTTGTTTCTATTAAAATTTGGATTCACTTGGTCGAGAAAAAGACCTTCAGAATCCTTCAATGATCTTACAAAGAAATACGCTGCAATTCCAGAAACTTATTATTATTATTTTTATTATTATCTGGATAGTACAGCGAAATTAGACAGCAATTTAGCTGGATATACAGCAAAGCATCCATTGTGATGCATATTTGTAGGAGGAAAATGATGTGGATTTCATTCCATTTAAGTTTATCTTGTCATATAATGTCCGAAATTCAGTAATATATGAACAATGTCTCAAATAATTAACATTGTGCTTGATGCCATCATTGCAAAGGCATTTTGATCATTTATAAGAACCTTAATCAAAGCATAGTTTATATTTCTCACTTGTATGTCGTTTGTATAGTCTTTATTCAATCGTAATCATTAAATGGTAAAGTACTTCGGTTACATGAGGAAAAGATTCGATTATACTGTCCCGCTTTCCCCACTGGTTTGGTCGTGATGACCTGGTGGTAAGTTCTCGGCTTCGGAACAAGAGGGTTTCAGATTCGATACCCGATTTCACCAAAGAACCGTCTTGTAAGAGGTTCTGGTGCCAGCTATATCCACCGGGCTAAATGTTCTCCCTCTGGTGTGATGGGGAAGTTTGGAGAAGGAGTGTCAACTCAGATGTTGTCCTCGTCATCTGATCGCAGTTCAAAATTACGAGGTCTATTCCAAAATAGCCCTAGTGTTGTATCAAAAAGGGACGTTAATACAACTTCTCCGATCGTTTCGAGATTGAATTTGTGGAATATTTGTGATAAATTAAAATCTTAGTAGTTTAAGTCATTTAAGCCACTTTGAGGAGCATGTGATTTTTGATATCATTGAATGGCTTGATTATACCAAATGCACGAATTTAATTTAATTCGAATACGATTTAATATCAGGGTTCTATATATTTTTAAAAGGACAACATTACAATATTTATGTTCTACAATAATACAGGAACCTTTTACGATACATTAATTTCTTGAAAACTTACAATGTGACTTGCAGTACTGTAACTTTAATGTCCGTGTCATGAGTTCAGCCTTATTCACAGTTGATGGATTGATGAAATAATAAATAGATGGAGACTAGTTGAAATAATGATAAACGAGAACGTGAGCAATGTATTCCATTAAAAAATAACTGACTTTATTGAAGAAGTTTAAACTAATTTCAATTATCAAAATACTTGCAAAAAAAAACTCGATGAATATGATTCAATATATAATGTTATATTTAAAACTTTCTGAGTGTTGCTTCAGTATTTAGAATCAACAAAACATTATAAATAAAACTTCTTTAATTACCAAAATGATGAAAAATCAGACCCTTAAGATTGATACGGAGATAAACAAATTTGCCTGTTATAAAATAATGATCACAGTTGTAATAAAAGAATTTTAACAAAACTATTATTTACAAAAAAAAAAAAAAGAGTTTGTAAAGTATTTCCTTAAGTTATCGTTTGCGTTTTTTCAAGAAATTGTGAAGTTAAGAGTTTTAAATTAAATCGTGTAAACGACTCTGAGGAATTCAAACGATAATTTAAAATGTTTTAAAATTAAATGTTTATCGACATCTACATAAATCATTAAATCGACACGTATAATTAGCATTCAAACATGACAATAAAGGTACAATTATTAACATTTTTATGATAAAAAATAAATTATTGTTTCTAACATTATGCAGTAATATAACAGTACTATCTTACATAATTTTAATCTTTTTATTTTAAAGCAAAATTGCATCTGAAGTTTAGAGTGTTATAATCAAAATTATTACAATTATTTTTCGATTTTGGCAATATTTGCATTCTTATTAGCAAGTCGTTTTACCTTATTCTTTTGGATGATGTATAAAATGAGTTTTATTATATTTTACATCTAAACAGGATGTTGATAGGAATTTCTTTTTCCTAGGCCTATCCAAAGGGTTTTTCAGTGAGGTTGCAGCTGTTTCGGCTAGCAGCTCGAACCTTCGTTCTGATGGTGGCACTCATTGGAAGTTTTGTCCTTCTGTCTGCTTACATCCGGTCCACTTCCAACACTTCCTGTCTCTGCCCTGTAAGCCTCTTTTTCTTTTAGCTATTCACTTTGAAATTGTTCATTCAGGGGATATGCAATAAAGGAAAAGAAGAAAAAAATTTCATCACTATAGTAAAAGTCTTAAAGCTACAGGATAGCTCGAATGAAGGTTACTTGGCAAATTGTTTTCTGAACGTAATTAGTGTCGTAAATTATTTAAAACGAATTTTTTTGAATAAGAAGCTTAAAACTTTGTGATACACACACATAAGAGAAAGCAACTACATTTTAATAATTAAACAAGCCAGTAATTTAAAATCCATATTTATAAATATAAATTTAAGCGAAATTTCGACGTTTTTCCGCTATAACTTCTGAAAATATTATCGCACAAACATGATCTTTACATCATTAGAAAGCTAATTTGTTAATCTTTAAGATTAAAAAATTAGCTTTCTAATGGTAACATTGTTTTAGTGTATAACTTAAGCTTCTATTTTTAACAAATTTTTTAAAAAATATTTAAACCATGGTTTTTTTTAAAAGCACGTGGCTGGATAAAATAAAAGTAAACAATGACGAAAGTTCAAATTTAAAAAAACCTATCATCGTAAATCAAGTCTAAAGAAATGCAACTTTTAGCACGTGACTGGATAAAATAAAAGAAATATAAAATGTGGTAATAAAATAACGGCAAAGATTTCTATAATCGTTTGCAATATCTGTATCATTAATTCAATATATTTTTTTTTCCATTATAAAATGTGATAGTTTCTAAAAATATGAATGCAAAGCCAAGGTTTCTATAATCGTTTGCAACATCTAAATCATTTATTCCATAATTTTCTCCCCTTTTTCGTTTTCTTTAAAAAAACATATTTAATATTTTGGTAACATCACCGAAAAAAAACATTTTTAATTTCAGGCCAATCAATGCGCTGAATTACTTCAAGGCTAATGAATATGTGATTTAATTGAAAACTTTTGAACACATTAATCATGGCGAACAGCTGGTCGCCAAAGGCTGCTAGTAACAAATACATTGTTCCGAGTCATATAACTTCTTTTTTAAAAACTTCTAACAATCTTTTTTTTCATGTGTTTAATTAGGAATTAATTAACAAAAAACAACATAATTGAACTACAGTAAACCGAAGACTTCTTTTGCTATTAATATGCTTCATGCGATTCTAAGGAATATTTTCATGAAGATTTTATTAATATAATACTGCATCCTTTTTTTTTTTTTACTTATTTCACATTAATTCACATCAACGAATAATTAAATCATTAGATTTTGAAACTTTATAACATTTTTACAAAATTTAATTACTTTTAGAGGTATTGATATTCGAGTAGAAAACTCTTGATTTATTTCAAAAAAATTTCTGTTTCCTTTTTATATTTAAAATATACAATAATAAGGTATATCAGAGATTTCATCTTCTTTATTTATACTCAGGTCTTTCTTTACAAGAGTGAAGGCTATTGTCTCTATTTACATAGAAAACTTTGACATACTGAATGAATCATAGTGTTGTTGCCTTAAGCCTTCCTGGCTCTATTTTATGTTGAATACTTTACTACGCTAACAGATATTAGATTAATTCTGTAAGAATTAAAACAATAAATTTTACAACGAATACTTCTGACTTTTCAGAAAATTGCTTCTTTATTGAATATTACACATACTATACTGGTAAGTATACGAGTTACTTGCGGTGCCTATATTGTACATATACTTGCGTATTTGGCGTATGTGTTGGCGGAATTGTGCCAATTCGTAGGTTGAATTCCGCCAAGGATCGAACCTGCGACGTTTGGGTTTGAAGTCCAGTAACTTATCCACTATACAAAAATGGCCACCAATGTTTAGTGGCAGTTACTGGCTTATTAAGATGTCACCACAATACTCCACTACCAGTAAGCTCGGTAGAGAGACGAACGATTTTATTGCGCCAAGCGTTATGGCTAGTGTAGGAGAGTTGCTGTTGCATCAAGTGAGTCTGACGACTTTGCGTTGCTGATGGAGAGATGGCGCCAAGACAGCTGTTGAAAATTCATTACGTCGGAGGTCATCAATTTGGCATATGTGTGTTGGCGGAATTCAACCTACGTATTGATACAATTCCGCCAACAACATACGCCAAATGTATACTGGTTTTAATTGACCTAGTACATTTATTATACTACTAGACGCCTTTGGCGACCAGCTGGTTCGCCAAGAGTAATGGGGTCTAAGATTTTCAATTAAATACTTATGTGCCTTGCTCTCTTTATAATTTCTCTGCCAGATATACTTAAACTTCGAAAGTCACGTAACACTGATTTACTAAATTAATGATATAGATGTTGCAAACGATCATAGAAACCTTTGTCTTATATTTCTTTTTTAGAAAACATAACATTTAATATTTATTTAATTTCATCCAATCACGTGGTGAATATTACATTTTTTTTTTCGATTTAATTTGCAGTCATAGTTAATTAATTTTCTAATTTGAACTTCTGTCAGTATGATTTCAATAGTTTAATAAAAACTATTTTTTTCCCTTTGCTCTTTCATTATTTATTTTAGAAAATGTCACATATTATATTTCTTTTATTTTATCCAGTCACGTGCTAAAAGTTGCATTTCTTTAGATTTAATTTGTAATGATAGTTGTTTTTTTTAGTTTTAACTTCCGTTAATAGGATGGCAACATGCTGATAAAACCTAATTTTTCCCCCTTGACGTGCTCGTGCAGATTAAATTTTATTGTTTTGTCCGGAATATATTGTTGTAAAACATGGTTAAAATATTTCTTTAAAAATTCGTTAAAAATAGAAGCTTAAGTTATACATTAAAACACTGATACCATTAGAAAGCTAATTTTTTAATCTTTAAATTGATGTAAAAATCATGTTTGTGCAATAATATTTTCGGTAGTTATAGCGGAAAATCGTCGAAATTTTGCTTAAATTTTAATTAATTCAAATTCTAATTAAAAATTCTAAAAAAGGGCTCTGAGGTGCACATTCGCGACTTCCAAGGTATACATGTACCAAATGTGGTAGTTGTAGGTCCAACGGTCTGGTCTGTAGAGCGCCAACACACACACACACACACACACACACACATTGAGCTTTATTATAAGTATAGAAGAAGATATCAAGTAGATCGTGGATTAATGATTACTAATAGGAGAGAAATATAGTATCATTTGTGTGACAAAAACGTTAGAATAAAACAGATACACTTATGGTAAAATGTAACTTAGATTGCCTTTATGGAAGCCTTATGGAATGCTTCCATGCATCTGTGTTTCATTTGTTGGAAAATTTCCGATACTTGTCTTTTAAAACCATTATCGTTTAGCACGAAGTTCAACTATTGATGTTGACTGATCAGTTCCAAAACTCAATCGAGTTTTTGAATGATGCAATTTAAAAGTAAAATATGGAAAAAAATTTACAATCTGTGATTTATATTTTTTCTCAACATTGTGGCTTTACTCAATAGATAGCTTGTGAGTTATCAGAACTAATTAAGCATCCAAAGAGTAATATATAACGTATAAGTATGTCGAGTTTGAATATTTTGATCTAATGCAGTATCAACAAGCAAAGAAAAAGGATTTTATGAAATTTTAAATGCTTTTTTTTTATCTCGTCTACAGCATCTAGAATTTTGCGAAGTTGTTGTAGAAAATGCTTATAAAAACCTAATATATTGAAATTAATATAGAAAACACAAAGTAATGTTCACAAATGTAATGGGAAGTTTTAGAGCTATATGTGGAGCATTTATGCTTCAGATATGCATATTCTCTATACAAATAATTTCTTTCTTTCTTTTTTTAAACAGGAATTTTCTAGCAGATCTGATGCGGAACCTTTGATTGCCGAACCATCAACTAATTTTAAGCTTCACATTGGAGAAGACTTGAGAGTAAGGGCATATTTTAATCAATTATAATTTTAGCTGAATTGAAGTGGAACTTATTTTAACTTAAAAACCGCTCATTTTGATTTTTTTACGATAAGAAATTATACATTTTAAAAAACCAGGAATCTTTTATTTCAGATATTTTTAAATATTGAAATCATAGAAGTTACGAAATCAAAAACCGGTTAACTACCAATTCTTAAAATTGTAAAGTTATCGAAATTCATAAATTGTTAAACCACTATTTTATAGATTTATGATTCAATATTGGAAAATATATAATTTATTCTGACGAGTAGGCACATGTAATTGATATAAGGGCTACATTATATATACTAATATTATAAATGTGAAAGTTTGGATATTTAGATGGATGTTTCTTACTAAATCAAGCCAGAGCGGAATTGGATGAAATTTATCACAAAGATAGATTATAGTCAAGAATAAAACATAGGCTACTTTTTATTCAGGTTAATTGAGCGATTAATTTTTTATTAATTAAAAACTAACCTTCGCACCAAAAATCTGAGACCAAATACTGCCAAAGATGAGCAAAGCTCAAATTTTTTTTCCCGACAATAATCAGGTTACGCTTAGCATGATTTCGACCAATTATTTCAAACGATTCTGCTTATTTTCTTAGTGTTTGATGTATTTAAAATCAAATGTTGTTAATTAATAGATCTTTCGGGTTCATTCTGAAGTACTTTTAAATTAAAAGAAAACAGAATAAAGGAAATAAATTTCTAATCTGCTTTGCATTACGCCAACTGACTTTAAAAGTTCGCGAGTGATTGTTGAGAACTTTGTTTTCATTTAAATTAAAAGTTTAAGAATTATGTGTATTATACTGTTGTCGCTATCTTTCTCGACAGATAAATAAAATAGACTTGACTTGATTTTAAAGAATAAAGGAAATAAATTTCTAATCTGCTTTGCATTACGCCAACTGGCGTTAAAAGTTCGCGAGTGATTGTTGAGAACTTTGTTTTCATTTAAATTAAAAGTTTAAGAATTATGTGTATTATACTGTTGTCGCTATCTTTCTCCACAGATAAATAAAATAGACTTGACTTGATTTTAAAGAAATACGGACTTGATCTGCTGTTTTGTTTTAATTCGAGTATGCAATGTAAATAAATTATTTTTAGATTAGTTGTGTGCTTTTGTTATTAATTTGTATTTATGTCAGTAATATATTTTTCGTATATGCTTATACATTTAAATGTATCGTTTTTAGGTTAGTTTTAATTTTTTTTTATTTGTCATCACTTGATAGTTTTTCAAAGCGTCCAGAAAACGCAAATATAATCTTTCGAAGAAGAGTAATAAAGCTCTGGCTATGAAAGTAGCTAGAAGATCTGTTTGCAATTTTAGCACTTGTGAACTATCACCCCCCCTCCAGTTGTGGATAAATACAAGGACGCTTAATCAGAAGATATGGCACTCACAATGACGTAATCATTAACAGACCCAAAACAGCGGTTGGGGAATTTTTTTATACCAGTGTAAGTTAATAGTACGAAACGAGAGAAAATATAGGCGTTAAACCACAGCCTGTAGGACATCCAAGGCAACCAGGTGGTGTTGCCGTTTTGCTCGCTGACTATTTATTAGATAGCCACTGCCGACTGCTGATCAGACCGTCAGTTCTCATTCATATACATCAAAATTTCCCCGAGAACAAAGTCATGAGTAATAGCTAGTCAGAAATGTATTTTGATTAGTTTGTAAATGGCACTGAATCAAATTTTACAGATTTTATCTAATTTTTCTCCTTTATATTACGCGATTGAATTTTTGTCAATAATGGAAAAAGGGGGCGGAGATTGCTATGCTCCACAAAAAAGACACCTTCATTATATCCCTTTTATTCTTTTGTACTCATCTCCCTGCATTATATTTCAATTATCTCTCTCAGCATCATCTATTATCATCATCTATTAGCATCATCATCTATTTAATGTCGAACTGAAACTCGTTTGAGTTAATTTGTACCTAACTTTATTTCTTTCTGAGTGCTTCTACTTTGTCATGGAGATAGGTGAGAAAAAATAGAGATGTATAGTATATTTTTTAAAAAAATTAGCTCTAAGTATCTTTACAATTGGGCTTTGATTGAGTTTTAGCATTACATTCATCTGTATATACTGTAAGATTCTAATTACATTCACCTTTTACAGTATGTTTTTTAACTGTCATATTTACATACACAGGTACAATTTCAAAAATGTTTATGATTGTTTTTGGACTCGAGGAGGTTTCGCCCTTTGAATCAGGCGGATTAAGGCACACTAAGGCCGCAGAATGTTGAAATCCCTGAGTTGTTCTTTTAAAGAAAGAGAAATTACTAAACGCTTTCAGAAATTTGAATGATAGCTTGTATTCTTAAAGGACTGACATACAAAAAAAAATATTCCGTTTAGTCGATGTTAGAGGGTAATGAAATGGCTCGAGTCCCAAGGTGAGTCCCTCTAATAAACAGAGCACGTCCTTTGATTAATCAATCAAGCACAATTAAAAAAATGAAAAGGGAATTTGACAAAGATATTCCGCATTTTGGGCTATCGATAAATTCTGTTTGAATTGAGGTTACAGGTATTTCTGTAATGAAAGTATTAAAACCTGACGAATCAGTAACATTCGGAAGTCAAATAAAAAATGTTAATTTAACTCTTTTCTTTTAAAAGATGCTCAGAGACGGATGTACCTTGAAGGGAATAACTATACAAAACAAAATAAAAAGATTTTAATAATGTTAGTAATGTAATGTAATAATCACATGATATATTAGGATTTTGTTATTTTTATAGCCCTGTTTTGAGAGCAATAAGAGTTCTACACATCTTTCTCTCTAGCCATTCGTGCCTCAAAATATATTTGATGATATGTGTGCGTGTTAGAAAATAAAGCATATAAATTAAACATTAAATAATAGATAATTCAGTATAGCATATTTTTTAGAAAAAGCTTCTATAAAATGTCCCAAACTAAGATAAATTTCCGAATAATTTTCTTTTTTTTTCCTGTATTGATAAATATTTCAAGAATAATCATCATCAATAATTTCGTGATTCCAAACTTCATTTAAATTATTTCTTTACTGGTCAAAATGAACAAATAATCATTAGAGTGTTTACTTCCTTTTGCTTCTAATTAGATGATGTGTTCCACACTGGGTTTTTTTTTTTCATTTTGATTCAATTAAGAATTTCTAATTTTTTTAAAAATTTTTATTCCAAGTAATTTTTTAGTCGAGTAATAGTGTGGAACAATTACTTAATTTAAGTTTTTATAAAGTTTTAAATGCGATCATTTTATCCTTTATTGCACAAATCAACTGTGGCAAGGAAAAAGAACCCTAGTTGGGTAGTTCATGTTTTCAGTTTATTAATAATTTTCTTGATTCCAGATTAAATCAAAATATCAGTAAATCATATTATAACGACTATGATTAACTGACAAGGTATAACTAACCATCAGAAGATCCCTTCCCACAATTTTCTCGTTTATTTCTACAATATTTCTTTGGCGATAACGAAGAGAATCCTACATACGTCATGGAATAGTATTACTCTCCTTGCCAATATAGTTCAAAATTTAATAAAAAGTTAAATGTAATAAAAAAGTTTTTATGTTCACTATTAAAATTCGTCCATTTAATTTCTTGGATTCTTGAGTCACCGCATTCACGTAAGAAAAACGTTTTGTTCTAAAATTTGAGATAAATTTAAAATGCTAATGTTAAAATCCAAATTTCATCTAATTCGTTGTTTTTTTAGTCGTGTTGCGATAGAGAAGCAAGCTTTCGTTTAAATATTTGATAAAAACCTAAAATTTTACAACAAAACATAAATCACATATCAAATTTCATCCTTCTAGCTTACTGTGATTTTGAATTATGTTCACAGAGAGATAGATGTAATTCTGAAAATATATTTTTTCGGACTTGGAAAGTCTGATTCAAGGAAATTCACTAATATCTTAATGACGGATATATTGATTTAACAGGCAAGAAAGGAAAAAAGACTATTAATTTCCGGGACTATTTGATCGTTGATCTTCCTTTCATATATTGTAGTTGTAAGTTTTTATTAAAATAATTGAATTTGTATTATAAAGTCAGTTTTTCCAATTTATTGAACAAATTATTTAAACCCTGATGTAATCTAGTAATTTTCACTTTCTTTTATGTAATCGTATATGTATCGTAATGGTAAAAAAATCTGAAATCGAAATTTTGACTGAACTTCAAGTTTCAGGCCTCTCAGGACCTAAAAAAAAAATCCATTTTTGGAATTACGTCTATCTGTCAATTTGCCTGTATGTGAAGAAAGTGACTCAATAAAAATTCAGCTAATCAGACGAAATTTTGAGGTGGTTCTAATATCGAAGTTACAGATTTCTATCCAGTCTTGAATGAAATCTATTTACATGAATCGTGTCTGTCTGTCTTTGGGTGAGCGAACAAAATGCAAAAAGATCCATAAAATTTGGTACACAATTAAGTTTTAAAATTTAGATTCATATCAAATCCATTAAAAAATTAAACATCGATTGGCCTTTACATTCGCGAGCACTTGAATTGATCACACAAGAACATATTGACTTAGATACATGAAATTTATTACGTAATTTTTTTAATGAATTTGTAATCACTTGATAAATTGTTCGTTTCAATCAAATACGAAAAAATAACAATAAGGTCCAAAAGGCATATTCGGTTTTCTTTTCTGAACTATGAAACAAAAAACGTCCATGTGCAGAACTCACAAAATAAATATTTGGGCATTCGAGGCATTCACAGCTTTGTTCGAGACACCAAATTTTTATGCTTGAAGGGAGGGGAGGAGGAGAAATAGTACCCATATTTTAAAGGGTGTGTACGAAAAAGTTTCGGGGTGACCCTTTCTTGCATACGCCCTCTAGTTTTTTATTCAAAAGTTATAAAAAAATTCTGCCATAATATCAGCATGGTTGAAATCAAAATGATTTTTTAAAATTTATCCTTTTCCCTTGAAATACACATAAATGTCATCTAGTATGAAACTGGAACATCAGATTTGGGTTCCATAATGTTGTTCAAAAGAAATAAATACATGAACAATAAAAAAAAAACATGATAAATAACGAGCACAAATAAAATTTACAATCTGTCGTGTTCCATATGTCATAAATAACACGCGAATCCATTCAACAACACTTGCATACAATCACCACGTGTTTTATTGTTTGTGGTGTGTTGTCACCACTTTCATGAAATCCAAGAAACAATGGGCGAGGCCTGGAAACCAAACAGACAAACAACAGACTGGTAGAAATTCGCGTGTCCAACCCAAACTGTCTTGTCAGATTTAATTTTCCCCTTTTTTGCTAGCATAAGTTAATTAGAGCGGACTCGGATTCGACCCAGAGGACAAGTGGGTCGAGACGGCTTGTTAGATGGGGCGTTTATTTCTCTTGCTTTTACTCTCAAAGCGTAAATTGTTATGACAGGAGCAACTCGGCCGAGGAGTGATTCGCTTCGAAATTTGTCTTCCGTTACTGCTAATTCAATCCACTTTGTAACTTTTAACAGCAACAGGAAGTTTTTTTTCCTTCTAAGGAATGAGTCACTTTGATTGGACATGCATCCTTGGTGATGAGAAGGAAAAACGAGGAACTTATTAGAATGGGTCAAAGATATGTTAACCTTTTAGAGTTTCAGTTCCTTTTGTTTTTTAACAGAGACGTCTGTTACCTATGAAATAAATCTTTTCTTGCTTTTTGATACAAGAAATAATTTGAGATAGTAAACACTTTGCATGTTTCATACATTTGAAGCATATAAAAAACTAAATTCTATCTTTGCTTTAGTCTCGCAGACGGAGATAATTTTATTTAACCTTTTTCACTCCTATGTCCATTCTAACTGCTATTGTGCAAGATGTATCGTTTTTTCAATATTTTTGGGCAATGTTTATTACAAAAGCTATGTATTAATAATACAGTAAACTCTCGCTATAACGATACCCGATACAACAATAACTCCCTCTACTACAATAATGTTTTGTGGTCCCGGTGATTTTGCATATAAACTAATGTTAATCTCCCCTCAATATTGCGATATTCTCTAGAACAATAAACCTCTGTAAAACGATTTTTTCAATCTAAATTTCAGTATTATTTTCTCCCTTTATAATAATATTTTGATTTTCAAATGCTTTTTTTTTTTCGTTTTCTTTTGTTATTTTTTCCGTCTATTAAGACTCATCGTGGATATTCAACTTATCCCTGAATAAATAGCTATTGTTCAGATTTCAAAACAGATGAAGACCACCCTTTTGGGAATTGGAGTGGGTGAGGGGGGGGGGGGGGGAAGTGTAAATGTATGCCTAGTCTCATTTCCCAGTAAGCTTTGGAATTCTGATAAGGTTTAAGGACATCTAGACCTGTCTGGTCACCTTGTCACAGAACAAGTGCCCTTTGTTAGAGGAACAGGGGGAGATGGAAGCAGGGTGTTGTTAAGTGACGTACTGAAAAGTGAGTTCAAAGGTTGTTTTATAGTCTTTAACGATTTTGAGTTCTACGCGAAACATTTGGTTTAAACTTTTCTTTCTTTCACGCGATATTGTTCCCTAAAGGCCTTATCACACGGTGAAATGTCGCCAGCACTTTTCCGTTTCTACCCTCAAAAACCGGTCAAGCAATCGTCATCTTATTCGAAAATTGGTATTGGTGAATTTAACAGTTAAAAAAATGAATAAACAAACAAAAATATTGGATTATTTTCAATAAAAAGTGTTTTCAGGTATGTGAATATTTCTGTGCTTATTTTCTGAATTTATCTTATTTATTTATTTTTTTAGTATTTAAACCACTATTATTAGTATTTTACAAATTATTTCTTCTAAATATAGACTTAAAAGTAGTATGTTATGCACCTTAAACTAATAATAATAATAATAATAAAAACTCTTATTAAATGCTCAAAATATGTGGGCCCTCGATATAACAATATGCCTCTCTACAACAATATATTTATTTGGTCCCTAAAATATTGTTGTAACGAGGTTTCACTGTAATTTCTTCACTAATGTTTTGGAATTATAACAAACTTACGACTACTTTTGAGATTTCTAATCCCTAAAAAGAATATTTTCTTTTTGAATAATTTTTTACAACAGTTTTATCGAATATTTAATCACGTCTTTTTCACCCATTGTTAAAAGATATAAAAACAAATCTATATATTAATGTATTTGTATTAAGGTGTCCCATAAGTTTCTTTCCTATCTATAATATGAAATGAATACACAACATTTACTGTTTTATTATTTATTTTGTTATATAAGAATCCTTTTGCTGTACTACCTTCTTCCACCTCCGAGGAAGCCCCATTATGCCTTCTTTCCAAAATTGTTGTACTTTGAGCCAGAAATAATCCCCGAGATGCTTTTTAATTTTGCTGATGGATTTAAAGCACTTATAGAGAAGGTAATTTTTTTAAGGACAGAAAGAAGTAATAATTAAATGAAGGGAGATCTAGAAAGTATGCCAGATGCGTTATAACATCCCAATCAAACTGCAAGAGCTGCTCTCTTACGACTAATGCAATATGATTAAAAATAGCGCATTGGTTCTTAATTCTGGTCTTTTTCTGCTATAGCAGATTTCAATCGATCCAATTGATGATAGTATGTTGTAGAATTTATTGTTCCACATTCAAGAAGGAACTCGTAGAAAATTACGCCTTTTCAATTCAACTAAGTGGACAAAAGTTTTCTGAGGTGTAGTAGAGCTCTGGTATGACTGAAACCAATGTCATAGACGGTTAATAGATAAGCCTGCATGTTTGCACAAGCTATGCCAGATAAGGCCATTCATAGCGCGATGAGAAAGAAACTCTTGGGACATCCTAATATATAAATTTGCATGTTAATGCTCAGTTTACATTAGGAAAGAGAAAATGAAGTTAGAATCCAGACAACAACAACATGTATTTAGAATAGAGATAATCCGAATAAATATACTTTTAACGACTGTATGGTGCCTTGGGACATGCCAGGATGGTTCATGCATAGAATAAATTCAAAAGTATTAAAACAATACGACATTAATTTTCGTCCCACTTTGATGCTTAAAAATACTCAGTTAAAGGAATATATACACATATTTAAATACAAACCAATTAATATTGCTGGCTAAGTAGATTACTTAAGACATATCATATGTTCATATGTTTTAAACGATTCTATGGTATGATATAAAAGTTTGAAAGAATGTAATCTTATTATGCCACCGTTCATTAATATCGTTCTTTTTTATATCTTTTCATTCCAGAAGGCGAAAGATAAACAACATCTCAACTGCCTTGTCGAGAAAAATCAGCAGTTTTTGGATGCTATGCCCCCATCGGTAAGATTAAATGTTCTGTAATTCATCAGCGTTTTCTTATATGAATATAAATGTACGCTACAATCTCATATTTAATACATAGTGCAATTTTCAATACATAATGAATAATTGATATATCAATTCGATACTATTTGATTAAAAAACTGCTGGGATGTATTAAGACAAGATTTTTTAGAAATTGTTTCAAGTAAAACTTAAAAAGATGGGAAGAATTCAGTGCTTAGATTAAGTAGCATCTAGGACAAAATTTTTCCACCCTTAGAGGAGCACTGACAGTAAATAGTGCCCTGGGGATGATATTACTTTTTTATCCCCTTCCTCGCACATGAATCAAACGCAGTAATATAAATTGCCAATGTAGTTTTATTCCTTTCCATTTCTTATGTCTGCATGGCACTGAAAATATTGTGTACAAAAGAATTTATCGTACTTAAAAAACTGGGATCTTTAATCCTCCAGCGAGCGATTATTTTTTTGTCACCCTACAAATGCGTCTTCATAATTCTATAAGTTAGGAAATAGTTATTTACCAACAACTCTATTATGGCATAATATAATTTAATGTGAATGATTTGTTAAATAAATTTATAGTAATATACGACTCAAAATTTAATGGAACTTCATTATCGTACATAAAAAAGGAAGAGAAAAAGTATAATTATTTTTGCTTCTTCTCTTTATTCGATTGAGTTGTATATAAACTTCATCCTGTTCAAAAGCATTTTTAAATAAAATCTCAATATAAACCCTTTTTCTCTCCATATCTTTTCTACAGGGTAAAGCTAAGCTGCAACTCAGTGGAGAACAGACGATAATTTCATGCAGTTCTGAAAAAGGTAAATTCCACCCTGTCACTTGATATCCAATGATTTTAAGATAAGACTAACACATTAACCCATTTATGCCTACCGTTTCATTTTTGGAACAGTAGAATGCTTATTTTTAAAAAATTTGGAAATATATTAAATTTTAAAAAATTGGAAATGTAAAAGTTCCAACTTTTTAACCTTAGGAATAAATGGGTTAATAGCAAATCATTTATATTATCAATGTATCAAATAACACTTTTGCCGTTATCATTACATAATTAACGTTTCATTTCTGTAAGGTTCTCAGAGTACTGATTAGCTAATAGTTTAACATCATAATTTTTAATATTTAACTGTCAAGGGCTGCTAATTTAACGCTTACATAAATTAAATCAAATTTAACTTGAATACACAGCACATCTTGCATGTTGCTCATATAAAAGTAGGAACAATTCCTTTGCTCTTTTAAATAACTGCTTATTTTTACTTTATATTTTCTTTTTATTAATTCTCTGTAGTTAATATATTAATTAAGATTTAAATCGAATACATTACATTTCCTTTTCTTTCTTAATTAAAGCTTTACTTATAATGTTTTATTTTGAACTTGTAAAATAATTAGTTCATTTTACTTTATTTACTTAGTAACTATTTTTTAGAAAGAAGTCACTAAATATGTATAGTATTCTGTTGATGAAATTTTGATTCTTCTTAAAACACTGGACACAGTATGAGGGATTAAATATTTCGGCCAAATTTTTAAATTTTGCTCTCTTTTAATAATACCTTTAGTTGAAAAATCGTTTTTATTTAAGTTCCTTATAGGAAAATTAATTATCGCAATGCTTCTCATGACACGAACTTTGAGATTTCTGCAGTTTTTCGCTGATCATACCCTTTAGAATGCAAAAACATGTTGTACCAAAATATCTATGTGTGTGTATTATTTATAACATAATTTATACATAGTTTATGTATAACATAATAAAGAGAGAAGACGCTTTGAATTTTAAACTTCGCTTTAATTCCATTTCGGGAAGCATAATTCATCTACAAAAAAGCGCGCTCACAGTGTAAACCCTGTTCTCAGGGTGGGAAAAAATATGAGAGTAAAAAAAAGGCAAAGTTAATGAAATATTTATCTCCGCGATTATAAATAGAGAAATTTTTATAGGGATTTCTTTTCACTCATCGATTTAAATAAAGGAATTATAGAGATATTTTAAAAGAATGTATTAGATCCAAAAAATTTTAACCCTTCATTCGAAGTGTGGGAACTTGTCGATTTCAGTAATTTTACAGAACTGCTGTTGCATTAATTGAATAAAAAAGGTGAAATTGGATTAGAATATAAGCGAAAATTTTTTAGAACAATGAAATTAATATGGTCTGAATTTAGATAAAACTTTGGAAATTAATTAGAATTGAAATCAGATTTTATATATAGTTATAATGTTAATCAGATAACTATGGTAATTTTCTATGGATTTTAATAAGCTGGAATATGCTGTAAAAGATGTAAAAATCTTGGAAAAGTTCGTAATGTGTCATCTAACTCAAAGGGACATTTATATTTAGCAAGAACTTTCTTAATATTGAAGATAGAAAAATAAATCAAATAAGCCGAATTAGCATCTTATGATGACAATGACTTAAATCAATGAAATTCGGTATGCTGTCTTGCAACTACAATTTGCAGTCCCTTGCCCAATTTTGGTGCGATTCGATCTGTGAAAAGATTTCTAAGGCACGTAATCTCACAATAGACTCGATAAAAACGCAATATCCATGCCAAAGATCCGTGCTGCTTTCATTAGATCTGAATTTTGAAATTAATACAGATTTGATGACAATGGTGAACGGCATGCAAGATGTTCACGTGCCGTGATTTCTTATTCCAAGATTCAAATTTTTTTTGTGTGGCGTGTTGGGGAGGATATTAATTGGAGAGGAAGCGAGAATATTTCGAGAAGATCAAGTCTTTTTTTTTTTTTTTTTCTTTGGTCGAAGGATTGAAAAAAAAAAATGAAAACAATAACTTGGACGATAAGCTATTTTTGCCTTCCAGCTTGCCGAGATAGACTTTCTCTCTTTTCGTTGAATTAACACAGTCGAGCAATAACGGATTATTTTTGCTTGGAACTTTTGCGTTTTTTTGATAAACACAATGTCATAAAATAATATTAAAATTAAACGACATATGCGTTTGCACTGTGTCGTACACCACAGTGCCCAATTATATATTTAGATACATGCACAGTTATACTATCTAAATATCGCGTGACTATGACATAATGCGAAAAGAACCTAACTAAAAAACCAAGATAGCGGGAAAATGTTTAAATCCTTCAATTTGAAATAACGAAAATAATGTATTTAAAATTTTACTCTGCTTAAGGAAAAAATTTCATTTATGAATATAACAATCGTTTGAATTAATATTAGAAAAAGTGTAAATATAAAGACAATACAGTTTCTCGAAATGTAACCGGCTTGCTAGAAGGAAATCAAACTTAAAATACTGCCTGTTGATTTATTTCGGTTGTTAAATAATTTCGCAATAATTCTGTTCTTGTTCATTAAATAAATAAAACTATTTCACAACGTAACGGTAATATTAATCATTACTTGAATAAATATAATAAAATGAGAATGATTAGCTTTCAGAAGATTATGTACATGAACAAATATTTCAAATAAATGAAGCAGGAAAGACTAACATTGCGAAAACAAGACATCACTCATTAATTATTCGGAGAACATAAAAGTTTTCATTCGATTCAGTAATGAACTTCACTTGCTACGTACATTTTAAAACAATATTAAATAGAAAGAATAAGGAACAATTTAGCGACATCAATTGTTGGTTATACCCTATCATTTATAGACTTTGTATCGCAGTAATTACTTCCTCAGTCGACCACAACAAATCCTGTCGATACTGCTTCGTTCAGTGGTGGCGGGGTGGTCGGCTGTATGCAAGAGGAAGTAATTACTTCCTTTGAATAGAAGATATAAGATTAACTATCTGGATTAATAGAAGATGCACTATCACTTAAACATTCCTTATATGTATATAAGATGTGAAATAATGCGGTGAAGGGCAATTGATCGATAATAGGTTTGGTAAAAACCTTGACAGTTTGCAAAATTCTTGTAGGATGCCGTTGATCATTCTGAAAAGTTATTTTACAGAAAAAAAAATTCGATGGACAGATTCGAAGGATAAGATTTAAAGTTTTACATGATTCAGTCTGTCCAAGATAATATGTATGCTCTGCGTTCTTACAGAGACTAAGAAGAATGTTTGAACGAATTTTATTTTATTATACAAATATTCTTGTTGGACCATTGGCATTCAAATTTCTATTGATGGCTTTGATGTGCGCCAATAACTCCAACTCCAACTAAAAAAAAAAAAAAAAAAAAAAAAAAAAAAATGGGGGATAAAATTTTTACCTATTTATATAGATGGGTCAGAAAATTATGCGTTGTATAGCTGTTGCCCAGCACGTTGCTGTCCCCAAAGAAATAATTTAGGAAATATCGTGGAAATTTTGAATATTCTAGTCGACAATTCATTCATTGAAAATATAAAGGAGAAGTATAAATAATATTTATTCTATTTTTTTAAAATTTTAGATATAATGATTGTATTAAGTTTATAACCTTCAGGCATATGGAAGCAATAATTTGACAAAGTTATATCGCAATCGGATGAACGGTACGGCAGCGCATAAAATACAATAAATAACAAACGAATAAACAAAACAAACGAACACAGCGAACTATCAAAAATTCATATTTATTTATCAAATTGTAAGGTTTGATGTTCTTTCAGAATTGTAATGAAAGAAACTTTTTTTTTGTATGTTTTGTGATTCATTTAATATTTGTTGAGAATTCTCAAGATTAATATAAGAAAATATGATTAAAATATTTTCTTTTAAAGTTGAAAAAACATAGAAAATATATTTATGCCATAAAATAATTGATATAGTTGAAAAGATAACTTAAAAAAATTAAGATGGTATTAATTTTTTTAACTATAATTTCGTATGTTAATGCAAAAGGAGTGAAAATTTTAAATTTAAACACGCAGGACGTTTCACCCCACAACTTTCTCACATACTCTCTAATAAAATTACCTCACAGAATGATTTGCGTACAATTGCTACGAAATATTAAACTCTGTCTTCAATTTATCGTTTCAACTGAATCTATTTGTCCCCTCTGCAAATTATAGTGAGATTAATCCTTGGTTATTAGACGCGGATAAGGAATCCGAAAATAATTTATATATATATTAGATAAACTGTATTATGCCAATAACCACAACGTAAAAACAAGAAATAAGTTGAGCAAGTTTTACCGCAATAGGGTAAATGGTATTTGACTGACCATTTTAAAGAGTATTAAGATTGGCGAGTTTGCTGGTTGTCAAAGGCGGCTAGTACATAATAAATTTAAGTTACAAATTAATAAAACAAACCAATAATACAATTAATTGTACATTGAAATCCTGACTTTTTTTAACCTTCATTATAAGGCTAATTTAAAGGAGATTGTTTTCCTTTTAATTTTAAACTATTGGTAGTAATATATTACAAGTATTTAAATAAGAATAAATGATATATACGTAAAAATGTTTCATTTATGCTTGGATCTCAAACTCCAAAAGGCAGTGCTGTTCTTGTCCTATGAATTTCCAAGTTCATTCCGATTAACTCGAAATAAAAACTAAAAATTGCTTTTATTTCTGAATTGGTATCGAAAATTAAATATAGTTTTATTTTATCCTCATCTTGACAGTTTTAAATGATATTCTTTCAAAGAACTAAGAATCTTTACAACAGGCATATTTTCAATTAATCTAAAAAATGTAAAGATTCTTAAGAAAAAATTTTATATTCCCATTCAAGGTCAATGCCTTCAAGACCGTTTTGCAAAAAATTTTTATAAACTTGCATGTTTATAAAATTAACAATGAATAACATTCATATTTCATTATTTCTTAGCCTTATAAAATTATTTTATTTATTAATGAAGTAAGATAATTTTTTATCTTTATACTAAATTATTTTTTGCCAAAAAATCCACACACACCCTGTTTGTTGTACTCATTTTCAACCCTAGTTTCATTTGACTCACATTTTTGTAATGGTTCCATCAGCTTCAAAATAATCAATTTCTACTATATTATATATATATATATATATATATACATACACACACAACAAATGCAAAGTTTTGGTATTGATTTTCAGTACCTTTAAATTTTTCATGAGAATATCAAAAAGAAATAAAATTAAGCTTAAAGTACTAATAGATTTTTTTTTTAAGTCTTGAATATATATATATATATAGAATATTTTTTACATGTAAATATTATTCATCTATCAATTCCATCAGAACAAGTAAAGAATCCAGCTCGAACATCGTATGTTGGCAGCTATAATTACAGGCAATACAAAATTTCCCATCAAGTGGAAATTTTGTATTGCATGCAATCATGGAATATGGCTAGAAGATGTAGTAATCTGGTTTTAAACTTTGTATAAACTATGATTTTAAAAAATCCATAGTTGCACAAGGTAGTTACTTTGAATCAAGCATCAAATAAACAAATTCCATCTTTATTTATTCTACAGTAATAAAGAAAGTTTCGAAAGATTTGAATGCAGTAATAGAAGCAATAGCAGCATATAAGACCCTTGATCAAACTTCAGGTAGAATGAAAAATAATACAGATAAATATATTGTTTCTTGAAATATATTTGATAAAGTTTAATGGATGTCTTTTGGTTCAATTACACAAATTGTATTTCAGGATTAAGTTCCTTTTGTTAAGTATCAAATAAAGAAAAAATCTTCACTATTTTTTAAAAATTAAGATTTTTCAACATTTTAAGTATTAAAAATTTAAGACATCAAAATTAAATAACATTCCTAACTTTTATTATATTAAAAAATATTTAGTTCCATTACATTTTTTGAAAACTTTTACAGGCAAGAAAAGAAATCGTCGATCAACTCCATGTGAATGTCAATGTGGCTGCTGAAGATCTTTTTACTTAACATATATGAATTTTTATAAGTGCGACATATGAATGAATCAACCCTTATTTATCTGGTCATAGAAGTACCACATTGAAGAATTTATACTTGGATCATCATCTCATGTTATGAATAATTACAGAAATTAAGATTATTTTTAATAAACTTTTATCCACATATTCTATTATCTTGTTTCAGTAATTCAATTACCACACAGATAATACTCATTGCTTTCATAATAATTAAATGCAGAAAAATTACAGAAACAAACCTAATTTTTAAAAAACCATATTTAACTTGCATTGCAAAATTGAATAAATTAATTTTTTAAAGAAGATATACTATTATAAAAGCAACAGCATTGGATGTTTTCAGCTTTTTTACAAAAATACCAGTATCTTTAACAGAATTTGAGAGTTGGTTTCTCATTGTATAGCAATCAATAATTAAAGCCTTTTTCTACAGAATAACATGATTGTAAGGCAAAATTAATTTTTACTTCCTACATCATATTTGACTTTTAGAAGTTAACTGTAATACAATCCATTTACAATGCTTAATTTTTATGTCAACTTTTTTAAAAAAAGGCTTTATACAAAATGAAAGAGAATGAGAAAAAATCTACTTCTATATTTACACTAGAAGTAATGAAAGTTTCACTAAATATTTTGACTTTTTTTTTATAACTACATCAATAAAATTACAATCTAAAAACTAGATCACTACATCAGCATTAATAAGAGAGAAAACATTGCAAAATATAATGAAATTAAATTGATACTGATAACAAAAATGCCTCTACATTTCTTAAAATGATAAAATTACATACCAACATAAAAAACAATAATGATCAAATTTAAATGTTTTTTTTTAAGAATAAAAAAAAGAGGGGAATTTTTCATTTCATTCAATTATTCATTTTAAAAATTTACTTGAATTTGATACTATATAAATAAATAAAAAGAATTGTCATAAAAATCTAACTGCAATTTTTCTTTTAATCTTGATGAAGAGGAAAAACATTATGCATGTCGTTTGATAACCTATCTGAATACAATAAGCAGTTTTTTAATTTTCAAAACATTAAATGCAAAAGTACACTTAAAAGAGCTAAAAAACATCAAATGCTAGTCTTAACCTCTTGAACTGCAATTTAGTTTTTGTCAGCATTGTCACATAGACTATTCAATAGTTTTGGTTTTAGATTAACACAGCTTATGCCTTACCCCATAAATAAAACTTTTTATAAAAAGCATCAAATCTTAATAATTCCAAAAAAATTCAACTTGCAGTTGTTAACTTTTCAGGAAAGACCAGCATGAGCTGATGTCATTCGAACTCAAGAGGTTAAAGAACACAAAATATTTATCTAGTTTTGAATCTAGTAAAGCAAAGTCTCTTATGATGCAGGATGCAAATTATTAATCAGGAAATTGGAATAAAAAGCAAAGAGTGATTTAAATATAAAATTAAATCGATTAATAGAGCTAATTAACATTATTTCACCAAAAGATAACGAATTAAAGAAACAAACTTTCCAAAAGTGATACTCAAATCTGGCTGAAGTAATTTTCATGGGAAGTAATATTTCAACTGAGTCGAACCAGTTTCAAAAAATTTCAGGGAAGAAATCAACTTTATAGCTTAATAAATGTTAATGAAAATAGACATCAGTATCAACTGGTATAAAGTATTATGTGTTTCTGTAACATCACATACATGTTATCAGATAAGCTTTTTTTTATAAAACTTCCACATATTATCACTAACCTATTTGTATGACAAATACATTAATAAATTCTTATTAGAAAAGGATTTTTTTTAATGTCTGAATACCATAAAAGTTGGCAACAGCTTTTTCCAATCACTCATTTCCAATAGTTCACTTCTCAAAAGAAGCACCTTCCAAGGCATAAAATAATACACATGAGTAACTAAACAAGATTAGCATATTGTTGATTTTGACAATCATCCACATTTTGGGGACAAATTTTTTCTCTTGAAAATTAGTGTACAAAATTTATCATTAACATTCAAAGAAACTGTTAAAAAATAGAAATTAAGTAAAAAGTAAATTAGGCAGAAATAAAATTATATTAAGTAGACACAGATAAAATATAATAATTCAGTTTTAATTTATTCAATCAAAATTACTCTACAGTTATAAAATAATCATTCCAAAAAAGACAAAAATTTACAAATCATTTAAAACAATTTTCAAATAATTTTTTTAAAAAAACCTAACCTTAAATTGTAATTGGTAACTAAAAAAATTTTACTAAAAAGAAACATTTGATAAACATTTCAATGAGAACATGGTAAAAACAAGTTCATAAAAAGTAATAATATGAAAAGAAAAATTAAACACTTAAAAACTATGCACTTGCAGAGTGGAATAAACTCATATAAGCTCTTAAATATTGCTTCTTAATCTATTCCCAAATATTTATAAATATTGCACTTTTGTTTTCCGAGTATAATTGGAGCGTAAGCAAATAAGATTTTTAATCTATACTTATAATAAAGCTCAATGTGTGTGTGTGCGTGTGTGTTGGCGCTCTACAGGCCAGACCGTTGGACCTACAGCTACCAAATTTGGTACATGCATACCTTGGAGGTTCGGAATGTGCACCTCAGAGCCCTTTTTTAGAATTTTTAATTAGAATTTGAATTAATTAAAATTTAAGCGAAATTTCGACATTTTTCCGTTATAACTTCCGAAAATATTATTGCACAAACATGATTTTTACATCAATTTAAAGATTAAAAAATTAGCTTTCTAACGGTATCAGTTTTTTAAAATTTATAACGTAAGCTTCTATTTTTAACGAATTTTTAAAGAAATATTTTAACCATGTTTTTTTATCACGTGACTGGATAAAATAAAAGAATTCCGGAAGTTGAAATAAAAAAAAAATTATCATCGCAAAATAAATCTACAGAAATGCAACTTTCAGCACGTGACTGGATAAAATAAAAGAAATATAAAATGTGATATTTTCTTTAAAAAATAAATGCAAATGATTCTATGATCGTTTGCAATATCTGTATCATTAATTCCATAAATTATCTTTATTTACAGTAAACCTGATTGAATTTAGACAGGATATGCATTGAAATCCGGACTTAATGGCATATTTATGTAATCGTTTTCAATATCTGTTTCATTAATTCAATAATTTTTTCCCTTTCTCGCTTTCTTTGAAAAAAAACAAAACATTTCATATTTTGGCAACATCATCGATAAAAACATTTTTAATATTTTGGAAGCATAACCGATAGTTAAAACTGATTGATTTATAAAATTAAAGAACATTATTAGGAAAAGGTGTTCTTTTAGAACTTTTCGTCCATCATCTTAAAGAAAATATTGCTTTCAGGCCAATCAATTCCCGGAATTACTTCTAGGCTAATGAATATGTGATTTAATTGAAAATTTTAGAACGCATTACTCATGGCGAACCAGCTGGTCGCCAAAGGCGGCTAGTTCATAAATAAATCAGAACAAAGTATATTTTGATTTATATAATAAGATTTTTCATATCAGGTGTATGACAGTCTCAATACAAAGGGTCATAAACCATAGACTTGATTTTATAAAAGAGTTACCATACATACTGGCCTTTAAGCAAATTAACTTTTTCATGGGTTAAACCTTTTATTGCTGGTATGGTGCAGAAGTTTGATGAAGAACTACTGATTCAGGTCTCAGGTGATTTGACTACAGTTCAAACTTATAAAGTCTGCATCAAAACTGCCTCGCAGTAGTTTCAAAAAGGAATATGGCCAAATAATAGAAGATCTATTTAAGAGAAAAAAAAGTTTAACAAGAAAATGAACTTCTATCTATGTTGAAAAGCCATTGAAATGATCTGGTGTAATATTTGACAAGTTAGGGTTAAGTTTTCAATGCTTCAACTAAGCAGAATTCAAAGTTATATTTGTATCAGACAATACAAAACAGGCTGAAATATTATATTTTTCTTAGTTTAATGATAAAACACACACACAGAGAGAGAGAAAAAAATATTTTTTAAAGATTTGCGGGGAAAATAGCCATCTGCCCAATGAAAATTAGGAGAATAAGTAGATTCATTTTCAAAAATGGGAATCTTGGTTGATATATAAATATAATTGTATGGAAAATGAGGATTAAAATAGAAAATATGAAGAAAGGTCAAATTTTCAGGAGGCTGAATACAAAAATACAGAGTATGTTTCTTCCCTACATGATTTTCACAATCTAATTGATAAAATTGTTTCAAGTAAAAAAAAAAAAAAAAAAAAAAAAACAATATTTGCAAGATGAATAACAAGATTTCAAAAAAATACTATGTTTATAAAATATTCTAAATAAAATAAGTATATTTACTTATTAAAATTACATAAAAATAATAATACACATTACAGTTTTGATTTTCTTTGAAAAAATCTCATAAGAGCTTCCATGCAGTCAGGCGACTGCCATCTTTCAATGAGTCTTTCACATTCCGCCTCATTCACTTTGTGTAAAATTGATCTTTCTAAGTTCCGGTTCAATTCTTTTGCATATATCATGGACTATAAAAAGTTAAGAGAAAAAAATATTCAGTCAGAAATTTTGTTTTAAAACAAATAAAGTATTCATATAAAAATAAAGTTTAAAATTTTTTACATTTTTAGAAGCTTCAGAGAGGAATTCTAATTTTTTCTTCACATCTTCTTGGAATGTTTCATGAGGAAAAACTTCAGAAACAAGTCCAAGCTCTTTGGCTTCAGCAGCAGTAAATTTCTTACTAAAAAGAAGAATTTCATTTGCCTAAAAAGATAATAAAGCAAAAATAAATGATTGAATTCTTTATTAATTAATTTTTTAAAAATAATCAACAATAATAACAGTTAATATAAACATAATCAGGCTTATACATGATTTGCTGCATTTCTTCTAATTTTAAGTTTTATCTTTAATGCAATGACATATCAGAATACTGAATAATGAATTCTGATTCAGAAAACTGAGTCATGGTAAGAAATCATTACGAAATTTCTTTTCTGTGTTTAACACTTGAAACATTTCTAATATCATGATTACATGGATAGAAGCTCTAAATAAAACCATTATCTGATTAACAAAAGATAAAATACAGATAGACAAAGGAAAGTTCATTTCTTATCTAAAGTAATCTAAAAGTAATAAACAATAACAACTAACATAAAAAAATAATAAATACTTAGAACAAATGAAATTTCTGAGGTAGGATAAGAATGATATATTAACACATTTACCTGAAAGTTATCTATTAAGAAGTTAGAATAAACACTCCAGTTAGTTATAATAAGTACAAAGTTTCATAATAATAATTAAACACGAATATGTTTGATAAGGGTTTATATATTTTAATGTTTCCAATTAAAAATATTTCTAATAATTAATCTTAAGATTTGATTTCATATAAACATCTCAAATATATTATTCTTTAAATTTAAAATATGAAAATATTTTTAAAAATAAACAAGTATTTTTTAAAGATTGAAGAACCAGTTTTTGCATGCATGATAAAGGTTTATATATGCATATTCTTTGTGAAAATAAAGTAAAAAGTCTATCCCAATAAGATTGAGGTGATAACTTACAAATTATATGATAAAATGATAGTTAAGAAAAATGACCATGAGAATTACTTAGCAATAGCTTAAATTTATTGAAAATATAAAATTGCATCTAATGCTGAATGCTATATTGTATATATATACTAACAAAATAAGCTAAGCAAAAAGGAGCACAACTGAATCAAAACTATAACCAATAGAACTTTTAGCGTTTAATCAGACAGACAGGCAGACAGATCAAATTGATTATTGGAAGCAAAGGAAAATAAAAAAACTTTAATTTAGGAAAGAAAAAAAAAAAAAGAAAGAAAATTTATTTAATAGCACCAAGAGAAAAAAATTAAAACTGCAATTTTCAAAAATAAGCAGCATGAACAAATAAAAAGTATTCAAAAAATATGAGCAAAACAAACAAAACCTTTGAATATCCCATGATTTTTGGAAATAGGTAAGTTGAACAACCTTCAGGTGATTGCCCTAATAGACTGAAAGGTGTATGGAATGTAGCCTGAAATTTAAATAAATACATTTTTTATCAATATTTGATCAATAAAACAAAATCATCTTACACAGAAAAAAATAATAATAGTTTTATAAAATAAAGTAAGGAGTTTTGTTTAATTGTCCCTACATTCATTTATAAAAGTTCAGTGCTTTCACTAGTTAAGCTAAAAAAAATTTAGTTAAATCATTACAAGAATAAAATGATAGAATGAATTATTATACTGAAAAAGTATAAATTATGGAAAATCTTACCACATAGATTATTCTAATATATATGGATGATAATTAAATTAATAACATTAAGTTTTTATAGCTTATGAGCTTTAATTTATAATTTAAAAAAAATAAATTTTAAAATGCTATATAAAATTAAAGGAAAATTTTTTGAAAAGAATAAAACCAAAAAAATAAAATATTTTTAAAATAAGTTCATTTAAGTTGTTTAGTAAGGAAAACAGTTTTTATTTATTATTTTTTATAAAAAAATTTAAAAAAACAATGTCTTATACTTTGTCAGATGCATAGACAACATCACATAATCCTAAAAGTGTAACTGGAATTCCAACAGCTGGGCCATTTACAGCAGCAACCAAAATTTTAGGAAAATCTATAAATGCAGCTACAAAATCTCTAAAATTAAAGAGTAATAATTATTGTTTCAGCAAATAATTACATGTATACTAAGCATTTTCATATTAAGTTTACTTAAGTTTCCCAAAATTTATTTTTTCTAGTTAAGGCAAATATACATGAGAGTTGATTACAGCAGCTTTAATTTAAATTTAAAATCGAAGATTTTGTTCTAAAATTTATATTGTATATTATATTATATAATATATATTCATATTATATAATATAACGCATCAAATTTAATTTCTAACCCCCAAAAAAATTCAGAGACAGCTTTGATAATTTAAATATTTTTTAAACAATTTCTTCAAATTATAACAAGCACAAGAACAAATTAAAAAGGTTATTATCAATTCTGAAAAATCAATATAATTTTCACATATTTCAAAATTAAATTTACTTGGTTTAATTTTCCTCAGATTTCTTTAATCTTAAAATATTAACTTTTAACATTCATATATTTTTACCAAAAGATGTTTCTATAAACTACAATATCTATGCACTAAGTTTTCTTACAGGGAACTTCAAGATTAATATACAGATAGTTTAATTAATCATATTACATCAAACAATATTAAATTGTAATTATATTTGATACTTAAAATAAAAGGGAAAAAACAAAATTAAGGATTATAAAAAGTAAAAATGCTAATAATTGCACCTGAGAAGCTCTGCTGCATTTTTTGCAGCAGTAGAAATATCACCCTGAACTGATGCAAAATTGCTGAGATCATTGCCACTACTGTAATAATCTCCTTTGCCTAGAGAAAAAAGAAAAGAAAAAAATTGAAAAAATTTCTATTTCCTTAATAAATTTATTCACAACATCTAATAAAATTAATTTTGGTTACAGTTTTGAAATTCATCAACGAAAATTTTATGAACACAAAACTTTCTTGATGCAGTATAATGACATGTTTCTCCCATTTCATAGTAAGTTTGCAAACCTAACAAATTAAACTTGTTGGTTGGAAAATGACTTTGAAACTATATAACTAAAACAGTTCAAACCAAATTGAGAGGAGAAATGCAAATTTAACAGAAATTCTAAGTAACCGCTTGAATTTTCGCTGTATACTTTTTTCTAATACAAATTTTACAGAGCACCTTGAGGCAATGCTAAGGTGATAATCTTTGCAAATGCAACCATGAATTTAAGGTTAAATTTTAAGTTAAAGAGAATCATTGGATGATTAATTTTGGTTAATTCAATAATTTCTTTACAAACTGTATGATGAATAAATTTAAAATAAAAATGACAGCAAAGAGATAGAATTGATATTTTATATTGATATTGAACCTTTTTATATTGAAACTAAACTGATTTAGAATTGCAGTTGATTTATGCCAAACAGCAAATTTTCTTCTGTGCTTTACAGTAAGTAATTGATTTTACCATTAAATAAATATTATGAGAGTAATTAATTCATAAATTGCATAGAACTGTAAAAACTTGTCAAGTGACAAGAAATTCACTAAAATGGGGGGGGGGCAAAAAAGGAATATTGAAGTATCAGAAGCTAGTCTTGGATAACATTTTAAAAATAAAACATTCTTGAAAAGTTTGAAAAAATAAAAATAATGCATTTTAGGTGACATTTACTCAATAAATTAATAAAATAATCTTGAAAAGTTTGAAACAACAACAACAAAAAAAACCATATTATTTCTAGTGACATTTGCTCAATAGATGAGATGCCATTACATAGATTAGATGATTTTTAAATTAAAGGTGGGCCTATTTTTATATCAAATTTTATTATAATAAAACAATCAAAGTAAGATCTTTTGGCAATTTTTCATAAGCTTTTTAATAAAGTATATATATGAAACAATATTAAAATGTTAGATCATATATTGGGATTATACGATATTTTATTACATTATATTGTATTGTATAATTGGATGACATTTAAAAAGGTATATATAATTTAAAATAGCATGCATCTAAATCGTTAAAATAAACAAGATATTTAAATTGATGAGTTGATTAATTACATATTATATAAATGGTTATTACCTAATGGACATATATTATTTCAAATTAAATACTCATGATAGGTTTGTCAGCATAATATTGTTTTAAAAGATTCATATTATAATATTATAAACACAAAATCAATCATAAGTTTTGGCATCTTTTTCACATTTATATAAGATACATAAATATCAATTTAATTTGTGATGTGAATTGCAATGTAAATATGTAAAAATTTCGAAAATACATTATAAGTTTTGTAAAAAAAGGTATCTTGCACACTTTTAAAAAAATAAAATGACATTATATTATAGAATGGAATGAAAACTGAGCACTTACCAGTAAGAACTGTAATGGCAGCTTCACACTCACTTGCTTCTTTTAAAGCAGATACAATATCTTTATACATCTATAAGAGAAGAAAACAGTAAAACTTAAAATAATTATTTAAAAAAAAAAAAAACATTTTTATTTTAATTCTAAAATATTCTATAACATTATTTAGCGAAATTTATTTAGTTAATACACTTTAGAGAGTAATGCATGCTATATATAAGCAACATTTGTAGTAATTTGTCACAAAAATATTAAAAAATTGACAAAATAAATTTTGAAAAATTAAACTAAACAAAAGGTAACTTCTTACTTGTGTTGTTATGGCATTTTTCTTATTGGGACGATTGAAAATTATTTCTGTAATATCCTTCCCAGGAGTAAAAATCAGTCCCTCATATTTACTATCACTAGCTGCAAATTCAATTTTTTCTTGCGATTGTTCTGTATTAAAAAGTTCATCTACCAAAGTAGCATATTGTTTCCTGGCATCATCCTGTATACAAAAATAAGAGATAAAAGGAATAACTCCAATAGAAAAAATAATTTCACTACATGTATAATTATTTTATTGAAAACAAAAATTCATTCTGATTTTCTGGTCAAGTTTGAAGATCTTTTTCACTATCTCATCAGTTGCTATCACCAAAATATGATTATTTGTATGTCAGTTACTACTAATTATATAGCACAATTTGAAAAAAAAAAAAAAATCTATAGTTTACAGTAAAAGATTAATTTATATGTGATTTTTTTTTGTACTATTTGGATTAGAGTAATAAAAAAGTAATAATAAGAGGTGAAAAAATATAAAGTTAATTATATGAAATAACATTTTTGATAAACACCTTCAGCCAATATATATCTGCAATTAGTCACATGAAAGGTTAATACTATATTTAAAATGTTCTAAAAATACATTTCAAAAATTAACCAAATTCTCCTGATATTTATAGGTAACTCACTTGTGACAATGCTCCAAGAGAAACCCAGGCATCCCATTTAGCTTTTCCAACAAGATCGAACATTGATGGTTTAGGCTGTTTACAAGACCCTTCTGTGGCCTGTAATAATTAAATATTAATAGTACTACTTAATTTATGTATCTTGCAATGATTTACATTGCTACAGACATCAATATATATTCATACAACAATCATATTCAAAAACAAAACTTTTTCATTTTCTTACATGTAAAAAAAAAATTCTTATATAATTTTTGAATTTCAGTTTGATGAATTTATTCTTAAAAGTTAGTCAATTTTTTTTAAAAAAAATATTCATGCAATAATTGAATTTAACAGACAAATTAAAAAAACAAAATTGCTTTATAAAACATTATAAGAAAATAAAAAATTTTGTATTGTCATATATAGTTATTAAATAAAATTATATTTACATTATTGTATATATAACGGGAGAAGTTGCATATTCAGTGATATGACAATCAAGAGTACAAGATTATAAAAACTTGTTCCCACATTTTAAGGAGTATCAAGATAATAAAATATTGATTTTTCCTTATAATATTAAATATCATGAAGGTATATACTATAATCTTAAATAACATGCGAAAAAAATTCTACACCATTAGGTATTAAACAATGTTTTTGCATTCTGGCAATGTTAAACAAATAATACTCTGTAATAATGTGTAACAAATAATTTCAAACTTAAATCATATAACCTTTACAAATTTTAGAAAAAAATAAAAACAAACTTAAAATGCTTTAATAAAATCAATTAAATTCATTACTTACTTGCTTGTATAAAGCATAAAGATTTAGTTTCACATCATTTCCAGGCTCCTTTTTCAAAGTTTTTACTTTTTTGACAGCTTCTTGAAACTTGTCCACTTGAGAACTCATGATTCTTGACACGTTCAAGAACAAAGGTGATTTATAGTGTGAATAATTTGTAGAAGATAATCTAAGAGAGAGAAAAGAAAAACATGAATACTTAAGTATAAACAAAACTAATTTTTTTAATAACATTTTGTTTATTCCGAACTAATTTTCACATAAACCATGAAGTAATTTATAATAGTACAAAAACCGTGAAAACAATGAAAAGTTTTTGTAGTACTTATGAGACTAAAGTAAAATAGATTAGCTTCAGTACATATATAATCAGTCCACTCTTAATGACTCCATAAATTATGAAAATATGGTAAGAAAATGTACAAGATTTTTCTTTTCTCCTTTTTTTCTCTGGTCAAACATTCATTGGAAGGAATAAATATTTTCTAGATCTTTACATTTTTCTTTGTATGTACCAGCTCATACAGAATAAAAAAAAATCTTTGGACAATTTATTTTCTTTATAAATGATAAAAAGTACTAATCCATTCAGATGTTTTGCCAAAAATAATTTCAATGCTTTCAACTGAAACCTGAATTCATCCAACTTCTTCCATGCCTGTTTTTTCTTTTATTTTTTGCTTGAAAGAAAACTTTAAAATATACAAAAATTAATACCCACATTTGCAGTTGATAATCTTTCATATTCTATTGAATTTTTTTTCCTTCTTAATAAAATTACAATGAACTTAATTTGTTAATGAAGATATATATATATAACAGAGAGATGGTAATAATTATAGTTTAGGTTCAAATTCTATCATTACACAATAAGATATGTTTCCATAAATTAATTAAAATCAGATTAAAGAATTTCAAAGAAAAAAATAGGAAGAAAAAAATGTTTGCAATACTTCCTTTTAAGAAAATTGAATATGACAATGTCTATTTTTGGTGTGGTTTATATAATATTATTACAATATTAGATTAAATATAATACATTGAATAAAATTGTTTAATTTTAATTGTACTTCCAAAACTAATGTTTTAAGAGGCAATTCGTACTTTGATTTTATACACTAATGATTTAGAAAAAGACATCTCATGAATCAGCTTTTCATCAATGTGTTTCAAATTAAGAAATATTTTCCTTATTGATATTTGGGTATAACATTTAGGGTGACAGTTTCTGTTATGGTTACAGAACTGAAGCTAAATTATTCAATACATTAAGTTGATATGAAAATACTAAAATTCTAATACAACTTTAAAAGTCAAATTATTTATCCTAACATATTTAAAATTAAAACTTGGAGGCATATTACTTTTTTTAAAGTGATAATTATAGCAAGAAAGGAAGTACTCACCAATAGCAGATATACTTATAATTGAAAATAGATAAATGGAAATACTTTAAGTGTATATTTTCACTAAAATATTAAATATGCAAAACTATCACCAACACAAAGCTGCAGAAGGAAAATTATTTTTAAATGCTATCTATTGAACATTATTTTATGCTTATTCAGTTTTATATTAAAAATATGGAAAAAATTGCAATTAATTATGAAAATGAGATATTTTTCTTCAACAGACAAGAAGAAAAAAATTATGAAAATTTAAAAAAAGAATAGAGCATTTCTGAAATTCATGGCAAGAGTATTAAAGTAATCTACGGGAATTAAAAATTAATTGAAGTATAAAAATACATAACAAACCAACTGTTATAATATTGATATTTGCACGCCAGGAAATCCAAAACCCACAATAAGATATCTAATATTGCGAAATTTATCGCGATATCATTTTATCAAAAAATTTTTTAAACTGCATCGGTTTCGCAAAATTTTATTTCAGTTAATAATTTGTAAGATAACCATTTCAAACAATTAGTTACCTAGAAAATAATTTCGCAGAAGAAAAAAGAATTCGCTTGACAACCATAATATTTAAGCTCTCATATAAACATGTGACGTACGAAACGGCCTGCAGAAACAAATATTATTCACTTTTCCCCCCAACTTTCCTCGGCCAGTAACCGGAGATTGGACTTCTAACCGGAAATACTCACGCTGCAACTAAATATCGCACATACCGCAACCGGACATGAAAAATATTTTTAATTTTATGTGGAATTATTAAGATTCTTTTTCAAATAAAAGGATTTAAGGCATTTATAAACGTTTTTAATTTCTGTCAGGGGAACATGTGTGTTGTAAAATTCTTATTATCGCTATTTTGGAGAAGAAAGCATTAAAAAAAATGTTTTCTTGTTAATCTGAAGATGATTCCAACTATTACTTCCCTTAATGAAAATATTTTTGATATCTTATAATGTCATTAACACTATTATATTCATTATATACTGGATCATCAAGAAGATTTAAGTAGTAGATCATCAATCTAGGACATATAATCTGTTTACTTATCAATCTTGATATATTTTGTTGATTATTTCATATATCACCAATTATTTTATTATAATATAAAATGTCTTCATTACTTTTTTCCCTTCCCTCATTTTTTAAATCTTATTTCACCCCACTCTCGACATTAGTTATTTTGTGCTGTACCTAGATTTAGAATATTTGGGTTCAAGTACTCTCATGTATCTTCCCGCGAATCGTCAGTTTGAATATAAGAACGCTTTCTCTAGGGTTTCTGATGCGCGATTATTTTTAATTAATTCTTAAAATGTTTTCCAAAGCGATGATTATCTCTGAAATGATTTCTTGCTTAGAAAATTATTAATTATAATCTGATGTGACATTTTGAGGTTCAAAATAATAGTTTCCTGAGAAATCTATTTACTGAAAGTCTTATCTGTAATTCCTTTCTCCAGACAATTAGCTAGCTCATCCCAGATGATATTCCAGTGATCAGTAAGGCACTTGTAAATTATTTTCTTTTTTTCTTTGTCTAATATTGGTGGGAGGGGGCGACAACTTTGCTTATAACTGTTTTTGGCAGAAAAAGCGCAGGAAATGGTCTTGTAACACTTATACATAGGAGCTTGTCAGAAGATACATGATGGGAGGTATATAAATTAAGAAAATCTTTCTCAACTTCTAATTTTTTTTATCATAGAATTATCAAATATAGAAAGAAATCGAAGTTTTTCTTGCTATTTCGGACCTCTAGTTTTTAAGGTAAAACTCTTTTTTTAAGGCAGTGAAACAATATCCATCAGTAAATATTATTAGATCTGGAATTTTTCATTAAAATAAACATTTTTTGTGCGTCAATTTATGCGTTTTTATTCGAAATCAGATCTGTTGAAGGAATAAATTTTGTGGGATAATTCCACACAACATTGAAATTGATGCGCGGTATTATTCCATTCAAAAATAATGCTTTACCTAATGATTTTATAAATTTCATAGATGCATCGAAATTTAAACATGTTTAAAAGTGATTTTCCATAAGAGATCCCTATCATTGAAAGAAATTCAAACCGACAATAATAAACTTTGTTGATGATTTAAAGAAGTAGAAAATTATACTTAAAAATGTACAAGTAATTTTCGAAAAGTACAAATTAAGTTTAAAAAAAAGAATTTAAAGTTCAGAAAAAATCGAATAACAATGCAAAAGCTTGTCGCAAGAGATAATACAGTACAAAGACATTTTTCAGAAAATTGGTTATTTTGAAAAACAAAACTAATTAGACAAAAATAATTGCTCTCATTTCTCACTTAATGACTGCAATGAAAGAATATAAAAAATTGGTCAGTGAAAAGTCATTATTAAACTCATTATTATAAAACTCCCTTAGGTGCGTCAAATTTCCAATTTTCCTTTACCAGACCTTGGAAGATTTTTAATGAATGGATGACTCTTTCAAATAAGCGACTGTAAAATAATGATAGTAAGAATCAATAAAATTTTCGCAGAGATGAGTAAAAATCAATAACACTTCATAACGGCTAAACGTTATACAGGGAAAGCAAGAAATAAATTATCCTCTTCAAAGGGCTATAAAATGCGTTCTACCGATCCAAATGAGATAAAATTTGAACTACAGATTTTTGAGATGATGCGCTTTACATTTATTAAAAAAAAGAAATTAGAAAAAAAATTCACCTTTGAGTGGGGTTGTAATAAACATAAAATCCTTTAATATGATTACGATTGTTAAATAAAGTAAAATTAAAATTCAACGTGTTCTCCTTCATTTTCGACAATATGGTTAAATCGGAAAACCATATTTTCTATAGATGACGGTAATGCATCTGCCGGAATGTTAAGAATATGGCGTCGAATGTTATCCTTCTGATCTGGTAGATATTATCGTTCTCATAAAACCACAGCCAAAAGCCGCAAGGAGTGATGTCTGGCGAGCGAGGAGGCCATGCTATTAGAAAATGCAGGCTAATAACTCTTGCTTCTATGATGCTGAATTAGCAATAATTTTACACGATGATCAATATGAGGTGGTGCACCATCCTGCATGAAAATGATGTCTTGAAGGCATCCACACTGTAGAAGAGTTGACATTTTAAAATCCCTCAGCATATCATGGTACCATTGTCCTGTGACAGAACAAGCTTGGATTCCATTTGAAGTTATATCTTCAAAGAAATACAACCCAATGATAAAGGTAGATGCAAAACCGTACTATACTGTCACTTCTTTTAGGATGCAAGGGTTGTTCCTGGATAACATGAGAATTTTTCCTTTGCCCAAATTCGACAGTTGTGAGTATTAACTTGTGCATAATGGCAAAAGTGAGCCTCATCATTCCACAAAATGTTCCATGGACAAGTTGTGTCAACCATTATTAAAGCAAAGAATAGAAGTGCAAAAGTTTTAAGGACCTCGAACTTTCTGTCCTGCAACAGTTTCACAGACTTCATTTTGTATGGATAAAAATGCAAAATCTGCAGCACAATTTTTGTACAGTTGAATACGGCACACAGCATTTTCAGAGCTCGGGAAACAATTGGCAAACTCACACTGTTATGTGGCGACTGACTGCTGGATTCACCGAGCGCTATCGCAAAATTTCCGAAGATGGAAGATGGGACTTTTTTTTTCGTTCTCTACCTGGAAGAATGCCAAGTTTTTTTGCATCATCTTATTTAGACCACTTAGAGACATTGGATCTCTTTGTACTTGCTTCATACAACGAAATTCCTGTACAGCTGCAATGGAGTTTTATTAGTTCTGGTCGAACAGTTTCACCAGTAGCACTTTTTTTTTGCAATGTAGGCATGGCAAAAAGAGAAAAAAACTCATGTTCATCTAGAATCCACCTTCTTTTTATCAAAAGAAAACTTGTAACAGACATGGGCTGTAAAGCAAATTATGAATCACATTTTCAATATATTCACATTTTTATGTATGCAAATATGTAAATGTTACAATGTCACCTACTGGAAAATTTTTATACTAATTTTTTTAAATTAATAAATGCAAAGCGGACCATCTGAATAATCTGTAGTTCAAATTTTATCTTGTTTGGATTAGTAAAATGCATTTTACAGTTCTGTGAAGGATTAACATTTCTTGCTAACTTTGTACTTTAAAAATGCAGAAATAATTGGGTAGATTCGAAAGACAGATTTTTGAATAAGAGAGAAATCAGCTATTGAAGTATGTTAAAGCTTTTGAATATATGTAGCGATAATGAATTGATCCGGGGAAAATACTCAATTAATTCTGTAAAATATTTGCTTATCTATGACAATGAGATTCTTGATTTGAAATTCAGAATTCGTAAAAAATATTTTTATTAGATTAAGATTCACTAATAAAGCGATAATTTTGATTGAAATTCATGTTCAACTTTCAAATTTAAAAAACTATGTTTCCGACTGCTAATCATATTGGTTCAAAACATTCAACAACATTTCTCCGATGTCTTCAAGATTTGACATACTAAACAGAATTGTAGGTATGTTGAACAATATTATGTATATATATAGAATGCTTTGAAAACAAAAGGAAATGAAAATCCCAAAATCTTACCAACCAGTAGATTTTTTTTCTGAGAAAATTCCTGAGCACGAGAGAATTCAGTTTTAGCAAGCAACTAATTATCTAAACTTTTTTAGTATCAAAATAATAACCATAATGTAAAAAATTCTGTGTTTTGATTAATAACAAAATTTTTTGCATTCATTGTTATGATTCGCTATAATTACCAAATTCATATTACATTTTAAGAAGGTTACGGAAATTTGTTAGATTTCTAGAAATGAAGTTTCATAAAATGTGCAATATAACTAAGAAAAAATCAATTCAAAATATTCCTAAAAAAGGGCCAGATCCATCCACACATTTAGTAAGTTGAAATTTTTATTTTAAAAGAAATTAAAATTATATCTTAGTGTGTTTCCTTAATCTTCATTGCTATGTTTATCCATAATAATTGGCTGACATTCTTTAACTATTTTTACATGAAATTTAGATTAAAATGCCGATAACGTAAAGGAATTTGAATTTCTTAAAATTTGTTTATCAACCTTCAAATAAAATTTAAATTTTTCTTATTTCAAAATTATTATTGTTGCATTCTAGATAAAATTTAAGATTAGAATTCGGTTTCCCTACAAGCATCGCAAAATCTTTTAAAATGACCAAAAACTCGTTAAAAGTCTTTGATGGCTGGAAGAAATGTTAACACGGGGTCCCGTGGTTGTAATGAAAAAGCCAAACCCACAACATTTGGCGAGGAACTTTGAAGTATGGACATTATAATTTAAGTTTGAATTCTGAATACAGTGGCCACTGAGTCCAAGAATAATCCATTGTGCTTCGAAAACAGCGGCTTTCATCGAAATACCAAAATTATTTAAAAGATCGGGATGAGATCTAATTTAGAATGCCCTTTCACTTTGCCAAAGATCAAAATTCGGGTCGATCCTATTTTAGCCCACCTCTGACGCCAATTTAAAAACTCGCCAAATTATCAGCGATAATGATTTTAAAATGGCAACCCTGACAGCATCTGAAGAGAAATGCGGCAACCATACGGTTTAAATCAACCTCTTAACCTTTTAATTCAAATACTTTTGATTTGGCAAGATTTTGAAAAATTGGCGACATTTTGAAAAAGTCGCCAGAGGTGGGCTAAAATAGGATTTTACCCAAAATTCAAGATGGCTGACAGTAACGGTTTTACAATATTATTTATTGGTCAGCCATCTTAATAAGCGACTTGACCCTGATGACATCTTCGGCGAAATGAAGAGATATTTTAAACAAGATTTAAATTAAAAATGAGTATTAAAAGGTTATCTCTGCATTTTGAACTGTTATATGCGTTTCGGGTCGATCTTATTTTAGCCCACCTTTGGCGAATAATAAGATTTTTTTGGCGAAAGGTAAGAATTCTTTTTTCTTAACCTTTTAATTCAAATACTTTCGATTTGGCAAGATTTTGAAAAAGTCGCCAGAGGTGGGCTAAAATAGGATTTTACGTGCGTTTTTATCGGTAGCTGAAAAAAACTTATTTGCTTTTTAAATCAATAAAATAAATGCATTTTGTGTTAATTTCGCTCAATTTAAGAGAGAGCAATGGTTGATTATTTTTTTGAGTGGTTTCCGGGCATGTTACATATGTAGGAGCTCTGACGAATGTTTGGACAATCGATACGAATTTGGCGGGATTGAGGCGAAACAAAACCATCTTACTATTAAATTGATTTCTAAGGTATCCCGATTGTACTACTTTTCATTAATGAAATCAAAGATAAAAACTTCTATGCATCGATTCGTTTATTTTATAACTTTAATTTTACATATATTTCGTAAAACAAATCAAATAAACAATATATATAATATAATAATAAATTTAATAAATCGATAATAAATCATAAATAAATAAATCAAATGATATCAATAATATTGTACTTGCTTTCGTAGCTGTAGAATTTTCGTCATATTTCAGAAAAAAGAAGTTTTGCTTCTTTATAAATACACTGAACGTTCTTGGTTCTTCAGATTTAATGTAATCAAACTATCTCCATTTTCTTCTTCCTAACTGTTTGTTTTTCCCGCCAATCCCGCCAAACAAAATGTTTTTCTTTTCATAATTCTGAATTAAAGTCATTTCTGTTTTACTTCACTTTTTATATAAAACCTCGAAATGAAATATCTACATTCATTTTCGAATTAAAAAGTTTCGTTATCTTGAAGTTTCCCAAAAAATTAAAATTGTTTTCAGAGCAGTATTATAAATTTCTTCTTTGTTTTAAACTTTAATATTAGGAAAAGCATGTTTTGTTCGAGTGTTTTGAGACATATTATTCAGAGATTGAAAAGGAACAAACAGCTTGTAGTATCTACAAGCTGTTTGTCCTACAAGATATTGCTACAAGCTGTTGCTACAAGATATTTCTACAAGAATGTAGAAATATCTACATTCATTTTCGAATTAAAAAGTTTCGTTATCTTGAAGTTTCCCAAAAAATCAAAAATTGTTTTCAGAACAGTATTATAACTTTCTTCTTTGTTTTAATCTTTAATATTAGGAAAAGCATGTTTTGTTCGAGTGTTTTGAGACATATTATTCAGAGATTTAAAAGGAACAAACAGCTTTTAGTCTTTCAACTGGAAAGAAATACTAATGATTACAATCAAATTTGGCATACATATTTTTCTGATTATGACTTTTATTTCCGAAAAAAAGATCAGTTAGCGGAAATAAGAGATTAGCTGTAGAGAGTCTGTTGCTATTGGTGGCAGGTAGGATCGAACCCGGGACCTTACGGATGTTAGCCAGATGACATGACCACAAGACTAAAAGTGATCACTCAGTCTTGAGTATATTATCTGGCATATAAAGCTTCCAATACAATACTCCTATTTTTCGTTTTTTAAATTTTTTTAAAAATTTCGTTTCGATACTCAAAAGATACAAAATGACAAAAAATAATCCGAAATAAGCAATTTTGGCTTTTACAACAACTAAGTTTGAAACATCGCTTTGATTTACCTACATTTTAAATAAATCTATAACTAAAAATTGCAGGACATGAGATGGATATCTTCCACTTCATGTTTTTCTCCTTTTTTTTAATGTCAAGGTTCTGTTAATCAGTTATCTTTTAGTTCTCTTTCTCACTCATTTTTCAAAAGAGTTCTAAAAAGTTTTTCGATAAAAGTCCTATATTGCATAAAAATTCTGTTGCCATGACGACACTATCCTTATTTTCTTACTACACTATCATTTTCAAGTGATAAGTGTACTATTCCGGAAAAATTCAATATCCTATTCTTGTTGAAAGACTACAATTAGTGACATGACAGAGGAACTATATGTTTCAAAGCCAAACTTGATGGGAATAAAAATATTGTTACAAACCTGTAATGCTGCTATCCCGCACGTATAGTGCCATCACAAGAAAGAATGATTAACAGTAATCTGTATTGAATAGTGCTCGTGTGTCGCATTGATGATCCCAAAATTTGGGACCCATTTGGCGACTTTGGTGACAAAATGGATAATTCTCGAAACTTCGAGAACTTTCCCTATCCGTCCATTAGGAACCGATATACATTCAGATCGCTCAGTATGGTTCAGAAGTTTCTAGCCCCGCCTTCTGGGGACCGACAAGGATGACAGTTTCAAGCTTCCGGCAGTTGTAGTCGAAATTGACAATTAATAACGAGTCTTCTAGATGATAGCGAAGGTAGTCGACTTAGTAGACCTGAACTGAGGGGTCTTGAATTGATCGTGGATAAGAGTCCCGAATGGATTAGTCGCTGGGAGAATACCGAAGCAACGAAGAAATGCTGAATTGCTGTGTGCCGTATTCTGTAAAAGCCTATGTCGAGTGTCATCGCCATGAACAAAACACTCCTGAACTGAGAAAGAGTTGATAATTGAAGTAGTGTGTCGGCAGCGAAAGCGAGAAAGGACAGCGGAAGTTTCAGCCATCTGGTGAGACCGTAGAGCAAAGCTCCGAGGTGCTGAATCCTGTCTGGCCGCTTTGCGTGCTGTGGACGTTGTCACTACAGATTTCTACCTGTGAACTCTTGCTTTTGTGGGCTACTGTCTGCTGTAAAGTGCTGCTGTGTGCTGCCCTGTGTGTTCGTCTTCACTGTATATAGTTGTCTTCAGCCAATATTTGTCCTCTTTGTGCTCTCCTGTCTTCGTTCTGTAAATAAACGTTTTTCTATATTGTTCTCACACCATAGGCATCCACTACACGTAAACGAACCCAATGGATCAATAACAATATTAATGTTCCTTGCCCTTTTTCCACAGTAAAATTTTGCGAGCAAGAGTTTAGTTTAGTTTAGTTATATTAAAGTCCTGTTTTAAAGCAACACGAGGGCTGTTTGGGGACGGATCTCGTCATTTTGAACCACGGTCAGATGACGAGGACGACACCTGAACTGGCAGTCCCCTCTCCACACCACGCCACACCAGCGGAAGGATATTTTGCCTGACAGATTTAACGTGCAACAGAGCCCCTCACACGACGGTTCTTCGGTGGAATCGAGTCTCGAACCTGGAACCCTCCGGTTCCGAAGCCGAGACTTTACCACCGGGCCACCGCGGCCCTTTGCGAGCAAGAGTGAAAAACTGCTATTTACCACGCACCTTTAATTATTTAGTATTCCAGTGATTAAAGTAAATATTAACATTTAAGTATTTCACGACATATCACATTCATAATGCAGAGGGCTAGATAGAGAAAATTCCCTTTTAACACCAAAATGTTAAACGTCATTGTAATGATATCTTCACTATATTGTCCAGAAATCAAATATATTTAGCAGCTCTTTGGAAATATCGTATAATATCTTATGCCAATAAGGTTATATTGTGCTGGAATCTACTAATTGGTAGGCCTTCATATTAAAATGAATAAGTAAGGTGTCGAAGTAAGGGTGTATCAAAAAATATTTTTCAAACAAATTTATTTTTTGATGCATGGTAATTAATTAGCATTGTGCCGGCGTTCTGGCAATGGGGTAGCGCGTCTTTTTCGTGATCTGTGCGTCCTGGTTCGGGCATGATTGTTCTTCTTTGTAATATCTGTGAGATGTATGAATGTGCCCCTCTGAAAAAAGGGGCTGTTCAAGCGAATGTGCGTGTATTTTATCTTCATTTGCGCTAGAATTCAGACTTCTGTCTTCGAGTACTCAGGGGTCTTTACCCACAGAAGCTACTGCACCCTTTTCCATAGTAACACAGACATGACATCATCATCATCATCAACTAGCATTGTGAATGACAATGTACAATAAAAATTCCAGGATACTCTTCAAAAAGATAAACGACATAAAATAATATGACTTGACTTTCTCTTTTTGATAAAAGGCACAAGGTATCCTGGTACAATATTCCACCTTCGAACTACTAGAAACGAGAGTAGACGAACTGCAAAGTGGCTATGTTAATTCTCTTATATCTATCTGTAACAACAAAATTTCTCCTATTTATTACAAGTGAGCAATTTATCTATTTTCCCTTTTATGCTAGCGGACCTCAGTAATCGCTATGTTTGAGTGTAGACGCTACTTTTTTGTGTGTCAACATTCATTATTTAAAATTACTCATGAAGGTTATACCAAATATTTGCCGAGTTTAGTCTATAGTCCCGTAAGAGGAAAGTTCGTTATCCTATCTTAATCACTACTGAATTTTTTCAAGGTGAATGATTGAATGAACTTGATCAAGTAAGTGATAATAAGGGTTTTTTAACTATGTCCTTTATAAATTAACTGATTTTGCTCCTCTTGGAACATCATATAAAGGAATATATGGTAAGAATTTTTATAATTATTAGATATATTTATAACTTAATTATTATAATTATAAATTATTTATAAGATGGGGCGATTTTTTTTTTTGCTTATGTAAGTTTTTGAAGATTTTAACTGAAAAGCAGCAATTTTAAATGAGTCGAGAATTTACGCATTTATTGACTTGAGAATTTTCTTTTTCACTACAAATTTCAATAGATCATTCCTCTATTCGTGCTTTCATTAGAGTTACTTTGAAAGAATTGATTAAGGTCTAAATAAAACTATGTTTATTTGTTATTTCCAATTAGAGAAAGAATACAAGAGCAGCAGGTGGGAATCTTGCGTCAATAAGAAATTGCCAAAATCGCTTACCCTCTACTCGACAGTTAATTACAAAGAAGCAAATTGGTCCTCCTATCAGGAGAGCACAAAATAACATGCAAGATTTGAAAAGAATTACAAAAGTAGATAAAACAAGTAAGCAAGACGTGAAAAAAATAACAAAAGCAAGCAAGACAAAAAAACTGGATTTGAAAAAGATTGCAAAACCAAGAAAAACAAAAGTAAGTATAATAAAAACATTTCTTGAGTTAGCATTATTAGCTAGTTCCGTCATATTAATTGCGAAACTTGTACTGATTTACACACACACACACACACACACACACACACACACACACACACACACA
>JAPMOQ010051346.1:77314-104143 GCA_026543055.1 Argiope trifasciata
ACACACACACACACACACACACACACACACACACACACACACACACACACACACGTGTGTATGTATATGACTTTCATTACATTAGATGTATTTTAAAGATTTTTGTAGAATTTTTGAATAGTCCATCGAAGGGATGTCTGTTTGTATATTCTATTACGAGGATAATTTAAAAGCGCAAGGAGTTATCTGGATGTAATTAGGCATATAATTTTATTACCAGAATCATAGTTCCTCCATAGTTTTGCACCAGATCTGACAAAGAGTTGGCCATCGATAGATGGCCAACTCTTCAAGCCATAAATGGCCAGAGAAATTCTGGCCATAAATGTACATTGCAAAAAAGTCTCTAAAAATTACCTGGCATAATAATTCTTTGATGTATTACACTAAATTAAACATTTTTTGAAATGTAAAACTAAAATGTCCAGAATTTCATAAGACGTCTTGAAACACAAAATACTTAAATGCACAAGTGAACAACACCATAGGCTCTATAGCATATGCAAAAGAATCAATCGATAAGTAATAATAATTATATTCTGGAAAAAATGAGATGATGAAATTAGTTATTTAAAGAAGAAATGTGTTTGTATGTATTATAAATTTTTGAAGAAGGTGCGATTTTGAACTTCTAAAGACTAGAATTGGAAAAGTTAAGCAAAATCGTAATGAAATTGGTAATAAGGAATGATATAATGTGCAGATTTCCTTAAAAGAATCTATCTGAAAGTCGCAAACGACAATTGACAAAGAATATTAATTTTGGCAAGACGGAAAACGAAAGTAGATTTTATTGAGGCTGGATTAAAATCAATTAAATGAATGTAATTTAAAAAAAAGATTAGCTAAATATTGACAAATCATAGGTAAGCAAATAAAAGCAAAAAATTTTAAAAATTAAAAATTAAATGTTTATTTTGATTTTCTCAAGGGAGATATCGATTTCTAATTTCAAAGAGATGACAGCTATATAAAAAACTTTCATCAGAAAAATTGTTGGATATTAAGCAATAATTTGCCTTATTCGAACAATGTGCAACAGCGGGGGGGGGGGGAGTGGAGGGGGGACAAAGAATATTGTATACATGTGTTTGTTCTCTTTGCAGGACCCTGATGAAAAGTGCACAGCTTACTTTTCAGTGGAACTGTTAGAAAAAGATATTCGCTCTATTTTTAGGAATTTTCCACATAAAATCATTCTCAACATGCCAAACATAAAACGGAAACGAATCAGAGAGATTCAATGCAAAATTGCGGGATACGAAACCAAAAAGAGGGTAAGAGTTCAACTTTAAAAAAAATATATAGTTACTTTTTATGCATTGACTTACGTTCGGTTGAATAATAAAAAGTGTTAGTTTTTGAGATCCTTAGTATAAAACACATAGTATAAAGGCCTTATCACACTGCAAAATATCTTCGGCACTTTCCGTCAGCAGACGATAACGAAAGTGACGTCACTTGTGTAACTTCACTTCAAGGTTTCCCATGATTGGTTGAATTTCGTTTGAGGACAATATTTCCGACGACACTTTCTAGCTGGTTAGAAAAAGTTGTCGATTATGAAACTTGCTTGACCGGGTTTTGAGGGTAGAAACGGAAAAGTGCTGACGAAATTTCACCGCGTGATAAGGCCTTAAAATGAAGTTTTCTGAAAGCAATTGTTTATTTGAACCAAAAAAACTCGAGTAACAGTAAACAGATATGGGACATATTTATACCATTTTGTACAGCATTTATTGGTGAAGGTTTTAGTACATTAAAGTCATATCAAAATAAAAAGGGAGGTTTTATAATTGCGATTTTAATTATTCTGTGCATGTGCGAAAGCCTCAAACTGCGCAAGTGCAAATAGCAAGAGCTGTGATATGCACGAGCGATACGTTTCTTTGTTTACGTCTGATTTTAAACAGCGATTCAAATTTCATTATACCCAAAAGATGGAAATTCAACCTTGGCCGGAACATATTTAAACCCAAAAAGTTTCGTTCAATAAAAATTGTTTTGCAGCCGTTTTTGATCATTTCTAATTATATTTTATGTTTGTTTGATGTTGCGCAACATGCGCATGTGATATCGGGTAGAGACTAGACTTAAATTTAAAGCTAATTTTCTTCTTCTTGGATGCTGAACCACGGATGCTGTACCAAACTTCATTTGACTTTTGAAAACTTTGCAAAACTTCAACTTAATTAATACTGTAATGGAAAATAAACGACCGGTGGATGTGCATCGGAAAATCCAACAGATTCAGTAAGAGATAATGACGCTTTAAGGAAAGTTTACTTGAGGCCAGCTACAGAGCACAATGAAAATCCACGTCTACATCAGGAACATCATGTGATCCCAATAAGACAACAGCGAATGGTTGTCTTATCGAAACAACTATCTGCTATCATCCCATTGCAGTCATGTGATTGTTCTTGAGGCAGGCGTGACCTTCTATTGGGCGCAGTAGTTGGCTTCGAGTAAAATCTGCCCTATTCTACATAAAACATGAAACACAAGTAACAAAATGCAGCCGAAGCGTATACAAAACAGCACTTATACTTCGTATATTACAAAGTAAAAAGGTTACTTGTCTTCGGCTTGACAAGTGAAGTCGATATAAATTTTTTGTAGATGTAGAGGGAATTTCAGTTTCTAAATTATCTCCAGAAATTAATGTGAAACAATTTAGTAAACTGATTATACATTATATAAATTATTGAATAGCATATTAAAGTCTTGTTAGAATAGAAAATATTTCGTCTAGCATTTATCAAAATTTATCTATATAAACTGATATGAAATAAATCCCATAGAAAAATTATAATTTGAAAAGATTATTCTTTAGTGTTTTTTCATCTATACTTATAATAAAACTCAATGTGTGTGTGTGTGTGCGTGTGTGTGTTGGCGCTCTACAGGCCAGACCGTTGGACCTACAGCTACCAAATTTGGTACATGTATACCTTGGAGGTCGGGAATGTGCACCTCGGAGCCCTTTTTTCGAATTTTTAATTAGAATTTGAATTAATTAAAATTTAAGCGAAATTTCGACGTTTTTCCGCTATAACTTCCGAAAATATTATCGGATAAACATGATTTTAACATCAATTTAAAGATAAAAAAATTAGCTTTCTAATAGTATCAGTATTTTAACATTTAACTTAAGCTTCTATTTGTAATGAATTTTTAAAGAAGCATTTCAACTATATTTTTCAACAATATATTTCGGACAAAACAATAAAATTTAATCTGCAGGAGCACGTTACGAGTGGAAGGGATAAAATTATCTTTTATCAATAGGTTGCCATCAGATAGATAAAAACTCAAATTAAAAAAATAAATAATTATTGCAAATTAAACATTTAAAAATGCAATTTTCAGTACGTGTCTGCATGAAATGAAATAAATATGAAATATGTTTTTTCTTTTTAAAAAAAGAAAATGCAAAGAATTTTTTGTGACTTTTACAATATTATTAATTAAATAAATTAGCTTTGTTTAATAATAGAAATACATCTATAAAAAAGTCTAAATGATGTAAATAGCTGCATAGTATGTAGCACGAGTCTATAAATGCTTTAAAAAATGAAGAATATTTAGCTTTTAATTAAAAAGAGATGAACTTGTGATATCAGTGTTTTAATGTATAACTCAAGCTTCTATTTTTAACGAATTTTTAAAGAAATATTTTAACCATGTTTTTTTTGAGCACGTGACTGGATAAAATAAAATAAAACAATGCCGGAAGTTCAAATATAAAAAAACTATCATCGCAAATCAAATCTAAAGAAATACAACTTTCAGCATGTGACTGGATAAAATAACATAAATATAAAATGAGATATCTTCTAAAAAAATAAATGCAAGGCAATGGATTCTATGATCGTTTGCAATAGATATATAATTAATTCCATAAATTATCTTTATTTACAGTAAACCTGGTTGAATTTAGACAGGATATGCATTGAAATCCCGACTTAATGGCATATTTCTATAATCGTTTGTAATATCTGTATCATCAATTCAATAATTTTCCCCCTTTTTCGCTTTCTTTAAAAAACATATTTAACATTTTGGAAACATCACCGAAAAAAACATTTTTAATATTTTGGAAGCATAATCGATAAATTGTTAGAGCATTAAACTCAAAAAGTTTTTTCGAATAAAGTTACCGACTCTTTAACTACTAATAACTGAATCTTTTAACTTTAACTATTTCTTAAATTTTGTCTTATGAATATGTGATTTAATTGAAAATTTTAGAACGCATTACTCATGGCGAACCAGCTGGTCGCCAAAGGCGGCTAGTTTATAATAATATTTGGATATTCTTCACTTTTCAGAAAATCATGAAGGTTGTAACACAACCTGGGAAGAAAAATGCGGAAATTTCGCGCACTGTTAATGCACTGAAAAAGATGAAAGAAAAGAAATTTGAAAAGTCAAAAGTGAGTAAACACACTCATTTTAATTGTTTGATATTTGAACAATACAAAAACCTAAGATTTGATTCAGATGAATATAATAGCGGTAGATTCAATAAAATACTATTTCCAATATCTTGAGGATTCACTATTATACATAATCATTAAATTCTATAAAATCAACAAATCATATTATTAAAAAAAACATCTGGAGAATAAAAAGAATTTACCTTTTGACAGTTTAGGCAGCAAAACAACTTTAGTTCTTTAGCTTTATGAATTTCGAATAGTTAAAATTCACTGGAATATTTCAAAATGAATTTATTGCGTGAAGAGTAATACTTATATAATGTCGTCTGCAAATTAAATCATTTTCAAACATGAGAAACATCACGATTTTCTGCAATGTCAAAGTAAAAAAATATCCATAATTTTAAATCATAATTAAGAGAATATTATCTCCTATAAAACTTGATTTAGAATTATATTTTTTAGCATTTACTATATGTATGTAATGATATTTTAAAATCTGATTTAAAACTTAATTAATGTCCTAATTTTTATCTTAATTTAGCCCATGTTAATTTCATTCTAAAATGTTCTCTTATTTCCTGATCCAGTTACCATTTTTTAATTTAATTAATTTTACATGAACTCTATAAAACTGCTGAAATCAGAATATTATCAAGCTCCGAATGAAGGGATAAAAATACTTATTGCTTACAACATTCTTATAAAGATACCTAAGATTACCTTTCCAAACTCGATGCGTGTCAAAGAAATCCCTATCAAAATCTCATAGTAAAATCACTGAGGGGAGAAATTTCTGGCTATTTTGCACTTGAATCGTGATGTAAATATAGTTAGTTTTATTAACGCTTCTTATATATGAAATGTCTTCCGTGATGAAATATATCGAAATTAAAAATTCAAAAGTTTCTTTTTCTCGGCCACGCAATGTTAAAATATGCTTACATGTGTATATATATATATAGCATAATTTTCTATATAATTTGAACCGCTTTGTCATATTTTGTGCATTAAATATAAATTTATTGTTAATACGCATTTATTTTTACCGATTAATTTGGCAATTTTTTAATCACGTTAATAAAAATCTATTATTTGATATTTAAGGTAATTTTAATGTTTCGCAATTATATATAATATATTTTAAAAATTTATGACTGTACAGATTATTATTTACGTTTCTCTAATTTAGGGTTTAAATTTGTGGGAGAAGAATTTAAAAAATACTTATCTCCCTTCCTTGTACATTTCTTGATTCCATTCATATTCTAAAAATATATATAACACAGAGTAATTTATTGAATTTTATTTCTTTTTCAAAAATGGAACAATTTTAGGATGTGAAAAGGAGAAAAAGTTTAGAAAAATTGCTGGACTTCAAACGCAAACAAGATCACAAAAAAGGACTGCAATTCTCAAGCAGTGAGAAATCAATCACATATAATTCTTCTAGTCAATTCCACCAAAACGTGAGTTTGTATCAGCCTTGATCTTTATGAAACGATTTACATTATGATATTCAAGTTAAATTAATTTCTTCTCGAAAAAATAGAAATTCAAATTACTCAAACCCTAAAGCATTTTCATGTTAAACACCAAAATATTATTTTATATAAAAATTGCTTAAAAAATTCGACTAAATCTGCAATAATAAAAATGCATATTTTCTAGATAAAATATTGATTTACAAGTAATGATCATAAATTCTTCAGCATTAGATAAATTGTATTTATGCTTCAATGAAACTTTTTTTCCCAAAAATTAGTTTTTCATAAATACTTTTGAAAATACTTTTGATGAATCTTTAATCGTGTGAGAATGTGATTGCTTTGGTTTGTGATTCTTAAAGCCTGAAATTGGAAATTGGTGATTTATTACTAATGGTGATTAATTGGTGTAAGAAATTGGTGATTTATTATTTATTGAAGCATCACATATAAGGGTTATTAGGGAAATAATAAAAAAAGAAAGTTGTTACATTTTGTGACTTAGCACCCTACAACCGACATTCACGCCAAGTTGGCGTGAATGTCCGTTATACAACCCGATTCTCCTGCCTGGTCACTAAAGGGTAAATCGTAAGAAGTTATCGCCCAAAGAAGCACCGAGGAGGAAATGGGAAGGAATACGAAAGAACGATGGGAGGTATCAAGAGTTATATATATATATATATATATATATATATAGCAAAAAAATGTAGAGCTCAAATGATTCTGAAATGAGGGGGTGGGTGATTGTGAATACAATAGTCACGTGATTATTCCAAACTAGTATTTCGACCAAATCTTGCAAATAAATAAATAAAAACCTTGACTTGTGGTAAAGTTTTACAATTCAAGCGATTTTCAGACGAAGGTGGGAGGCATCTAAGTTTCTAAATATCAACGCATGCTTAATCTGGTAGTGCTGTTTCGTTCCGAAAAAAATCTATCTTCGAGAAAAAAATTTTTAGAACTCGATTGATTTTGAGATGGTAAAAAATACTCGCTTTTCTAAATGTTGTTGATTATGAAATATGAGTTATATGAGAACAAGATTTCTTTTTCTGTCAGATTGAAACCACGTGATTTTAAAAATTATGTTCTCACATGATAACTTGAAATTTCCAATAGCAGATTTCAATCTTTATTTATTTATCTTTTCTTCTTTTTCATCATCAGAGAAATAAATCAAAGGAGGACTTCTGGGACTTTACACGCCCTCTCTCTTTTCCAATAATAACTAGAAATATGTCTCCAAACTTCAAATCAGTTAAAGAAAACCCAAATGACAAAGATTCCTTCTTAGCTGTTCTGTTTGAAGCCTGGAAGTCTAACAAGATTCACCATGAAAGGCGAAAATCAGCCTTCCAATCTGTAAATGCCCCATCCAACCGATCATCCTTTCGCCCCATCTCAATGAAAATATCAGAACCATTGCCAAAAATAAAAGATTCCCCTTCACAACCTTTTACATTCAAGTTACTTTCAGATAACGAACAAATGAAAGTTCTCCCTGATGCTCCAGGAGGACATCAACAAACTTTTTCTTCAAAACAGCTTCCAGCATTTTCAAATAGTACAGAAACTTCAGATTGCTTTAGAACTTTAAAAAGAAATCGGTCTCCTGAATTTCAGAAAATTTCTCCAATGCAACAAGTTGAATCCGCAACTCTTTGTAGTAACTTGCAGCTAAATAATTTAAACAGGACAGCAGCAAGCAATACATTACCCTCATTGATGCATGCTTCATCTTCACAACAATCTGCAATTTTGTCAATACCACATAAGAAGAATTTAACTGGTTTTAAAAAGGACACAATGAATAAAGAGACACCAGTATTTGAACAAGTTTCATCTGAACCATCAACTACTTATACACCATTGTCTAACAACATGCTTCCAACCGATCATGGTAAAAATAGCATGAACAACCAATCTCCTGCATCTGAATATGTTCCATCTTCGCAACAGTCCACTAGTATATCATTCTCTAATAAAGTGCCTTTAAATACTTGCAATATAACCAATATGAAAGAGACAACATTTGAATTCAAAAACTCATATCTGCAAGAGTCCATATCTGTGCCAAGTACCATTCCTCCAGAAGACGGTGGAAATCAAAATAAGCAGATTCCAAAAAATGTTAACATGGGATTTGTAATAAATAAGAATAATATTCAAGACAATGGCAACATAAACTTTGATTCCAAAATGGAGGCAACAGAAAAAGCAGGTGAACAACGTTTCGCCAAAGATTATTTCATAAGAAGTGCGGATTTACAGGAAAATAATACTGCAATTTCGGATGACTCGAAATGCTCGGAAAGGAATGAAGAAACAATGGATTGTGATTTTGAAAGTTTGAAATTTGAATTGCATACTCTGAAATCAAATATTTTGGAAGAAAGCAGGAAAGAGAAGGTAAGATATAAAATTTCCTGCGTATGTTATATTACAATGATTGATATATTGAATATCTACTAAAGGGTAAAATTCTCTCTTTTAACCTCAGAACGGTGACAACTACAGCCATAAAAAAAGTAGCATCTAAGTATAGTAATGCGGCCATTCTTGGCAGGATAAGATTGTTTACATCCATATCTAAAGAATTAATTCAGAAACAACATAGTTACCTCGAAAACGGCAAGGGATATTTGAAAAAAGTCAATATAAAGTTGTAGGACAACATCGATTTAGTGCAAAAAATGTCTTTGCATCAATTTCATACCTTGAATAATGTTCAGAACTCTATCTTCAAATAGAATTTGTTCAGATTTTGTACAGGCCATATTTCTTTTTTTTCAAGCACTTCATCGATAAGATTTTGCAAATTAGCTTTTGCTCTATCAACATCCATAAACCAACATTACCTCCAATATTAACCTCAGGTTGTGCTGTATCAGAGATCTTTTTCATTCGTTTGACTTGCTTTATTAAATTTTCTTTGGCTTCCTCTCTTATTAAAAAAAACGTTGGCCCACTTATTATCAAGCATATGCTCCAGTGATTGTGCTTGTTCAATGTTTTATTCTTCTGAATTCATATCCTTAAAAATTTTCTGAAATTCATTCTCATCTTCGATAATTTTTATGATATCTGATGGCAGCTCTGTAGAGCTCTGAAGCTCGATTATGGCTTTGCCAGGAAAAGTGTCTTGCAAAACTTTTACCCAATTCACCACGTAGCTCTTCACAGGAGCTTTCATGACTTCACCCATTTAAAGCCTATATGTTTATAGTTTTGAACCTGCTCTTGAAGCTAGAAGGCAATGGCTTTCACTGAACTACTATTTTAGGATTAAATCGAATATAAATAATCCATTTCATGGTTTTGAACTTCGCCCATTCTTGATTCGATAAGCCGAAACGAGGAACTCTTTCATTCCTGTATTTCATGAGAGAGTACATAACATTCTAGCAGATTTAAATCTACTGTATTTAAACATAACCCTTCAGCCGAAAAATAAGTTCCCTCCTTGGAAAACTCCAGTTTTTCATTATTTAAATCCTTTTACAAGCTTTATCATACCTGACACAACGGATATCATCACTCAACAAATCTTAAACACAAGTACCATTATGTAGACTTTATTCCAGTTTATACCGATGGACCTAAATCAGCTAATAGTGAATCTTTTTCTGTTATTTTCCCAGATAACGTTTCTTTCAAAATTAATTCTTTCTGTTCAGTGTTCACATCAGAGATAATTATTTTATAAGCACTGGGAGAAATTTCTGATAGTTTGCAAAAACATTTCATCATTTACACAGACTCTCTTAGTGCACTACAGATTCTTGAATCATTCCATCCTCAATCACACTGTCATCCCTTGGTTTCATATGTTTTGGATATTTTAAATAAACTGGCGTCTCTATATTTTAATGTTCTATTATGCTGGATACCATCCCATGCTCGAATTGTGGGAAATGAAAGAGTAGACAAAGTTGCCAAATTGGCGATTTCCACAAAGAATTCTACTACACCTTTGACAGACTTGAAAAAGAACGTAAAAATATTTCTTTTAAAATGGTAAAGAGAATGGGATATTGAAAGCGAAAACAAGATTCATATTGTTAAACTTTGGCATTCTCAAATTAACAGAAAAGCAGATATAGTAGTTATGACTTGATTACGAGTGGGACATAATGATATACACATCGTCATCCGCTATAAGGAAAACAAGTCCAATGTGTTCTCGGTGCAATTGCATTATGCCGCCATCATGTGCTTTCTGAATGACCAAATTTTTATAGAGAATGTTTACATTTTTTAAAATCCAATAACATTATTTTATCTACTTTACTTGGGAAAACTCCACATGATAACCACTTACCGTTTTTTAAATCATTTGGTTTTTATTAACGTATTTAATTTATTGCTCTTTTTTAAGGCTATTTATTTTCATTTTTTCACATTAGTTACTACACCATGAATTTTGAAATTTTAATTTAAAAGAATTTTATCTGGTCTGGTGCAATATGGCCAAATCTATGGCCCTTGCGCCAAAAACCCAAACCGAACCAAACCTGTAGATCTCTGTTTTTCATGAATTGGACAAAACAAAGCCCATAGGACTACTTTGTAGTTTTATTATTCTTCGTCCATGAAGCCAGACTATTTTCTACATCTGAACTAGCCCTCTCAACCGAACCCCGCGATTGGCTGTGCAGAAGCTTCCCTTGAACAGTCTTCAATTCTGGCCAATACGTACGTAACTGCTCTATAATTGAATTTACACACTCTATTCCATTACCAGATTGCAGTATACAAGGAGCCCCAAATATCAAAAAGATATCAAGTACTTGCAACGCAATCTCTACCATTCTTTTGCTCTGAAATTGTTGTAGTAATAAAAATTTTGTTAAAAGGTCCTTGGTAAACCATAATAAACTTAAATTCATTACCTGCCTGAGATTGCATGTTAATCAAATTCACTTGGCAGCGATTGTTTGTTTCTGAGTGAATAATAGAGTTAGAAACTAAACCTTTCCTCTTCATATTTTTTTCTCTGTTGACATGTTTCACACATTGATAAAAAAATTGTATAATCTCAGTGGTTATGTTAGCATGTTTTCTTGAAGTTTCAAGTTAAAGTCTGACTCTACCACATGTCATATTTTCACATGTGCACTTTCGATAACATCAAAATTTTCTTCAACTGCCAAATAATATTTGATGTGCTTTGAAGAAATAAACTTTTTTTTTTATTTCACTGATTTCAAGAATATCAAACATTTTAATTTGCGGTATTGAACAGAAGTCTTTCTAAAGGCAGATTTTGCTTCTTCAACCTCAGATGAAAGAGTTTTGTGTTCCTCACATTCAAATTATTCGTTCTATTTTTTTTTGTAGCAATTGTAATTATTTAAGAAATTTATTTTTCCACTTTTTAGCGCAAAAATATTTAACATTTTCTTCACTCATCGTAAATGAATGAACCAGCACATACATGTTCCAATAAGAATAAAATTGGGCAACTGTGCTTTATTTGGGAAATATTACGAGCAAGAAATCTAGATTAAATCGGTTTTAACCGGAAACAAAAGAATAAAACCAGAAAAAAAACCTTTTGGTTAGAGCTGTAATTCGGGTTTTCTCTGGCGCTGTCAGTTAAAACGCGTTTTGACTGATTTCGAGTTTTCACAGTAACATATTCACTACAAACATCATTTCCACTAAAATAAAGGAGAATGGAATATCAAATCAATTGCTTAGAGATATGTAGAAATCTACAATTTTGTTACTATACTTCCTTCCTCCTTTTACAGTATATTCCAATCTATATATTTCAAAATTTAAAGAATCATTTTTAATCCACTTAGATTTAGACGATGCTTATTTAAATATATTAGCTTTAAATATCAAAGTAATAAAAATTAAATCTTCTTTTGTCTGTAAAATTACAGTTTCTGGAAGAAATATACTTGTTTTTATTTCTATTTATTTTTAGCTTGAAGCTGCGAAAGATAATAGACGGAATGCTCCACCTTTTATGAACTTACCAAGTAAAAAGTGTACAGGCGAAATTAATCTAACAAACTTTAGAGATACAGTTAACTCTTCAACAATCGCAAGTCAAGATAAGTACAACGCTGAAAGTAGTGGTTACAGCAAAAATAAATACGATTTTAGATTCTCGACACCAATATACAATTATGTGAATTTCGCACCATCAAACTCTGAAACAATATTTAAGCGTGACAGAAAAGTATCATTTGAAGAACCAATGGATAGTTGTTTAACTTCGAATTCCTCAACTTATGATAAATATAATTTTTTAAAAACTTGCTTAACCAGCTATAACTTGCAAGAATCATTTGGTTCTCAAAATATTATGAAAGATTTCGTCAACACAGGAAATTTTTCACACACATCTGGTGAATCAGACATTTCAGAAAAAAGCTCAATGTCATCTCATGAAGAAATATCTTCCTCCAACACCACCGATTCAAATATATCAATGAATTCAGGGCCAGAATCAACTTCGTCTCAAGAATCTTCATCTAACTCTTGTCTTATGACGTCATCCAGTACAGATGATGAACACGAAGTAAATGGACAGCATACAATATCTTTTAACTTTGCAGACGATAATAATATTTGCGAAGAATACTCTAAAATTGCTGTCAATGTGGATCCAAAGCAAACAGAGGAAAAATCGTCAACCGAGTCTGTTTTGTCTACAACACTATCCACAAGCTTTAGCAATGAAGAACTCAAGGTCATTGACAATGAATGCAGTTCGAAGGGGACGACACCACAAAGAAAAATTGACTATAAACCATTTGAAAATGGCTCTCTGTATTGGTTAAAGCAAGGGCGTAGTTTGACAAAAAATAATTGCGAGAAAAGAGAAGTTATTCCCACAACAATATCCAGAAGCAAAAGTCGTAATTGTGGCAGTTTGAGAATTAAAGTTTTGATGTCAACAAACCCTCAAGAAAAGTGCAGATCAGCAACAAGAGGTGAGCCCGGTTCCAGCAATAGTTCAAAATCAAGAATTAATCCACTTCAAGTGAACTCTAGTATTCACCAAAGAGACCAAAATAACTCAAAGAAAATTCATACCATGCCCAAAACTGAAGCAGTGGGTGAGAAAATGCAGCTTGACCAGCTTTCTACAAACCAAATTTTAGCTCAAATAGGTTTAAGTGTTCTCACACATGAAACATCATCCCCAAGAAATACGTATTTGGAGACTTATAAAAAATTACTGACAATGTGTGGGAATCAGACATGAATGAATACCTGCTGCCTAAAATTTGTTACCTTATATGAAAATAAAATATTTATAAAATGCCTTACATTCATTTCAGTTCAGTTTATTTCTTTACATTCTCTTTAAATATTTTTTAAAAAGATAATTTTCTAAAAATGTATTTGTTGTTCTAGAACATTTGCAATATTTTTTAAAGACACATTTTCACCCATTTGTTACTTATATATTAAGTTAATACCAACCAATGAAATTTCAACTAGTAATTTTTTAATTCAATGCCATGAGAAATCAAATCAATTAATTTATTCTTTTTTATTACTTGGATTATAATATGGCTTCGAGAAAGACTTTCCTAGCTGGAGTGCTCCCTTTGACTTTTTCTCATGTACTTTCTATTTAATGTACTTTTTTATTTCTAACGACAAGCAATTGGTGTACAGGTAGTTTCGAAAGAATCTGTTAGAGTAAATTCTTTGGCATTTAATCGCTGGGATGTAATTGATATGCAATAATCAAAAGAAACACGCGTATTTTGGATGCTTTTCTCTTTTATTGATTGAAACCAAAACTGACCACAGAACTACAATTAAATCACAGATTTACCGAATTTCACGTAATTAAGATATTCCATTTTGGAGTCGTGGCATTTGCAAGCGTATGAAAGAACAGACATATAGACATAAGCCTCTTCATGAATTTGATTCTAAACTTTTTAGGTATCGACACTTTGGAGGTTATCCGTTTAGCTTTTTTCATTTGATAGTCTTCCTATCAATTTATATTTAAACAGCAGGGCAGACAGACTTTGCTAAACGGATTTTCGTTCAAAAATTGATAGAAAAACTACAAATTTGGTGTCAAGTCCATATATCAAATTTCGTCCTTCTAACTTAAAATGCCTTTAAGTTATTTAGTTCACAGAAGGACAGATAAACAAATATACAGACGTAATCATAATTATGTATCTGTCAGGGAAAGGAAGATTTCAGAAAAGAAAAATTCTTTAAAATTACAACTTTTTCAACAAAATTTACGATACTTTCTTTTTTTATCGCATGTACTCAATAAAAGATTTTTATATAGTTTGCACGTCCGGAATGTCGGCCTTTCTGCTTTGTTAAACTATAAACAGAAATGTATTTATTTAAAATTTAATTTTTTTATATGATAATAATGAAAAATATAAATTCAAATATAAATAAGTTCTGCCTGCGGGTGGATAGTAAAATGTGTGTATAGTACAAATTAAGAGCGAAAATGAAAACCTTATTTCGCTGTTTTAGTCTAAAGAGAGTAATATTGCATTTTAATATTAAAACTGTTTTGTCAGTGCATGCGTTGGTTAATGCAAAATCACATTAAATGGTTATATGGTACAATGAAATAATTAAATAATAATTTAATAATGAAAAAAACTAATGACACATTTGTATTGGGTCGTTCGGAAAGTCATTTCGTATTTTTGTGTCAAAATGAAAAGAAATTTTCGTTTAATGAATAAATTATTTATTAAATTATAAAATTGCCATTCTGGTCTAATACCTTTTGCCATATTTTTGGTAGTAACATGATTACACGCTCATAAAAGTTTTGGTCTTTGCTGTAAAAAAAAACTGATCGAGGTGGTTTTTGGCCTCCTCATTTGAAGGAAAAATTTTGCAAATCAGTTCTGGTACTGATGTACTGTTAACACATCTTCTCCACACATATTGGCTAATTTATTTCTGGCTTGAACAGCATTTTTACCTTTTATAGCAAAAAAGAAAAAAATGACGAAAATGCTGTTTATTGCTCTCCATATTTAAAAGGGCACCATCCAAAAACTACTGCGAAGAATCAGCTGCACTTTTTCACACTCAAGCCTTGCTATATCAGCTCTTAAAACATAAAATGATTTTGCGGTTTAAATATGAAATTGGGTGCGAAAAATGCAATTAAATCTTTGTCAGGAAAAAATGAAATTACTTTCCGAACAACCTAATAAAAAGAGAGCAAACATGAATACCTATAATCTCTTTCCTTTAATTGATGTTTCAAAGCTACAAAATACAATTATTCTAATAATGTTGTGTATATAAAGGGGGAAATAATTTAAATTTTATCATAACAATAAAGAGTAATGTTACTGAATATCTTTCAGATTAAACTTTAAAAAATACCAAAATTGGAAAAAAAATTGGACGGAATTTAAATTGGGATTATTACGAAGATTACTTTATAAGTTTTAAGATAGCGTTACAGTTATACATGAAAGATAATATTTTCCGAAGATATAGTTAAAAAACTTCAGAAACTTGCCCAATTTTTAATTAAGTTATATTTGAATTAATTCTGAAAATTTGGCAGAGGCTTTCCTCTTGTCCTCAAGTGCAAGTTTGCTGATTTTATAAAAATAGCGGAAAAAATCTTAAAAATCTGTATAAAATACTTGTAAACATATATTCGTCTTTTTATAAATAATTCATTTAAAATTCAAAAGTTTATAGGTGTAAGTAAAATTTAATCTAAAATAATTTGGACCAATGTTTTCACAAATACTTCCATAATGCCAAATTTTTTTAATTTAGTTTCATCATATTAGGAAGATAATATAATATATTTCTTCTCGTTGGCAAATTGGTTAAAAAACTTTTCATAAATTTACAATTTTAATGTTAAGACAAAATTAATTCTCTTAGCTTCCGTTTTTCAATTATTACTTTCACATGTCTACGAAAAGGTAAATCAACAGTTAGGTTAACCAAAAATAAAGAAGGTCGTTGTACTAATTTTCGATGTGACTCATAGCTTTATTTCTTATTTATTTATTTATTGCAATTTTAATGGTTTATCGTAACAGATGTACAATTAGGCAAACCAAGACTGAAAAAGGCACTCTCGCTGTATTGCCTGGAGTCAGCCTATATCTGAAAAGGGGATATCAATCAAGGATCAATAAATTTCAACCGTTATTGACGAGGAAGAGAAGCGTCAATATCTTCGGTGTTTAGAAGGCGTTGCGTTAACTTGTCGATAGAATTGATCAAAATCAGATACAGAAATAACATTAATTCATGTATTTTGCTGTATACTTATTTTCTTATATATATAAAACGACAGTATTCAAACCGTTAAAAATCTTCTAAGTTGAGACGTCGGTAAACCACAAAGCATCAGACTTCTGTCAGTTTGAAAAACACATTTTGGGAATTTTTATCTTTGAAAAGGATAACTCAAAAACGCTTTGAGTTAGAAGTGTGAAATTTGGTATACGATCATAACAGGAAATTGATAAACTTCCAACTAATTTCGCACAGAATTTATACAAAGCAAATATAATTGCCATTTTCAACTGAAAAAATGTGAACATTTAGATGGATAAATTTGGCGCATATTATTTATCAAAATTTTAGATTGAAATCAAATTTATTAAATGATTAGTAATTTATTTGGAGGTCTTCGTCGTTATGTGAATACGATAATTCTAAACACAACAACTTAGATAAATGAAATTTGAAGTGTGAATTTTAACGTAAGAATATATAATTAAAAAGTATTCTTATTCTATATTCTATCTATATTCTTAATTTATATTCTTAAAAAGATAAGAGGCAATCGTTGTGACTGCTCTTTCAAAGTTACTCAAAATGGAACTTTTTTTTTGGTATAGCAAATTTTTGTGATATATTTAGTTATTGAGTTTTATGTTTTCATTCTATTTTTTGAAAACAAGGTAATAGTCTGAGATATTTTTTTCGGCAGTCTAAATGACAGTAATCACTCTTTCCAGTTACACAAATTTATAGTGTTTATAATGATGAACAAAAGCAAATATTTTCCATTTTATATATCATTTATAAATAATTATTAAAGTTATTGAACAAATAAAACAACGAATAAGCAAGAAAAAGGAAAACATTTAATTTATGTTAGCAATCAACATGGTTATTATCTGTCAAACAGCAACTAAAATTTTAGAACTAAATAGTACCTTGATTTGAATCGGTCAAAAACTGCATGTCTCTCCATTATACTTGAAACTATAAAACGAGGCATAATGTGTCAATATATATCTGACGTGAAGTGTGGAGGAAAACAAGCCTGTTAATTGATTTTGATGTAACCGCCAAGGTTCAGCCACTTCTCTCTCATCCTTGGCAATACCTTAAGGATTGCAAGTTCGTATTAAGAGAACCGAAGTGACTGTACTGAATTGTCAAAGTATATGAGAAAATTGACAAGAGAACTAAAAAACAGTTTAAGTAAGCGAGTTCACGTACATACGAGTAGAAAAGAGTGACAGATTTCATTTTGACAAATTTCGTCCAACATTTACTATAGAACATCATCCAACGTTTAATATTATATACATATCTATATATTGTAAGACCCCCACTCCTCGGCTCTCAACGAGGAAGGTTGAAGGGAAAAGGTCACGTGCTGTCAGGGGGGGGAACAGTTCTGAAAGGGACCAAGAGATAACGACGAAAGTAGATAAGGACGAGAGACGCAGTAAGAAGGTCGAGTCGTTCGCCAGGAATGAAGGGACTTGATATATTCGAATGTTTCTTTTTATTTATTCTGTAAATATATAACTAATACAATAATCAAGAATATGATTGTTTCTTGTACTCATTTTTATACAACGTGCACTATGGGAATCGACGATTAACGAGATCAGAGTGGATTTAGAAATTGCCACTTAAGATAAATGGATTAAATGAGGCACCAGCCATCTTGAAAGTGACGCTAGGAGTACACGTTTACACGTGGTGAGAGGAGAGGATCTTTAATTTATATATATATATATATATCCATGAAAAAGCTATACACTAAACTCAATTTATCTGGCAGTTCCAATTTTGAGTAATTGCATTCATAATCATGGAGAATTCTAAAAATTACCTTCTCCCTTTTTTTTTCTTTTGGCAGTCAGAAATTCAACAAAATCAGATTTCTGAGGTTTGCAGTAATATGATATAATTAGAAAATAAATAAGCTAAATAAAATAAATAGAAAAGAAAATTTAGCTCCAAATACTAAAACACAGATATTTTTTTGAAAAAGAAATCCCGAAAATCTATTTATGTGAAGAATTACAGGTTTACACACATACAAGAGTTAAGAAAAAATTTATTATAAAGTAAAAAATTAACAAATAAAATAAATACATACATAGTTTTCCAAAATTGTGTATGCGATAGATTAGATTTGCTGATTGATATTATGACTCGCGTGACATTCAAAGTACAATCCCTACAAATAATTAACAAATATTTCTGATGCTCATATAATAATAAATAAGTAAATAAAAAGAACACAAATACTAAAACATGATATTGAATCTTTGAAGAAAAAGTAAAAAACACAAGAATATATATATATATAATATTCTAAATATATATAATTTTCTAAAATTCTGACATATAATACATTTGCTGATTGTCATTATTACTCGTGCAATATTCAAAATTGCACTTCGTACAAATAATTTTTTTGATGCTAATAGAACCTAATTTAACTCTCCAAATCAATACATACAATAAATAATAAAAAATACAATTTTGAAAATTCTAGGGAAATAACGTATTTAAACTATTTTTTAAATAATGTACATGGAAGGACGGACTTTTTGTCATCATTCATCCAAAATTTATGAGAAATTAATAATTTGGATATTACTATAAAGTTCAGAAGCCGAAATAGCCGGGTTGGTAGGGCGTTGGATAAGCATCTCTTCGGTTGTGAGTTCGAATCCTGCCGGTCGAAGACTCTCCGTGTATTTAGTGGCTGGTGCGTGTATAAATTCGCCGTTGCCAAAAAATCGAGACAATACCACTGGGGATACTAGATCAGAGATTATCGTTCACTGATTCAGGTCTAAATCACGATCTGTGAAGGAAATGTATAAATGAAATCCGAGTAAGGAGCCTTGAGTAAGGGGTTCCGAATATTCCGAGCCTTGAGTAAGGTTTTGTGACGCATGAGTAGCTAAGAAGTACTTTTGGCCCCAGATGCCGCCACTGAAACAAGAGGTTCTAAAACTCGGTTTAAAATTACTGACTTTGTCAGCGGACTTGAGTGTCTTAAGGCCTTATCACACGGCAAAATATCTTCGGCACTTTCCGTCAGTAATATCACGAAACAGTAATATCATAATAACGAAAGTAATATCACTTGTGTGACGTCACTTCAAAGTTTCTCATGATTGGTTGAATTTCGTTTGTGGACGACATTTTCGAGCTGGTTAGAAAAAGCTGTCGATTATGAAACTTGCTTGACCGGTTTTTGAGGGTAGAAACGGAAAAGTGCTGACGATATTTCACCGTGTGATAAGGCCTTTAGGCAACAGCAACAACGGTAAATTTCACCCATTCTACACAAATGCACATTTATTTTTATAACAGTAAAGTTACTGAATGATCCCTTCTTTCAATGAATCAAAATTTAAAGGACCAGTCGGTGCTTTGTAGTTCACAAGTTTTTCTTTGCGAGAGTAAGTCCTTAAATTACTCCTATCTAAAAATGTTTTACAGAGCATATCATCATCTGGTTTCTCATTTGCATGCATCGCCATATGACTCTTTAAATGTTGATGCTCGGAAAATACGTCACTGCATATATCACATAAATACAATTTCTGTCTCGTATGTGTTGACAAATGTCTCTTAAGATAGGACCGTTGATTGAAAGATTTACTGCACTTGTCACAAGCAAACAGTTTCTCCTTTGTATGCGTCAGCAAATGTTTCTTTAAATAAATTCTATCAGAAAATTTCTTGTCGCAGAGGTTACACATATATAATTTCTTTTTCGTATGTGTCACTAAATGTCTCCTTAAACTAGCCTGATACGAAAATGCTCTACTGCATACATCACAAGCATATGGTTTTTCCAAGGTATGAATCACTAAATGTTTCTTTAAATTACCTTGATTAGAAAATAATTTATTGCACATGTCACAGGTAAATGGCTTCTCTTTTGTATGAGTCAGAAAATGTCTATTTAAATTGTCTTGTCGAGAAAATGGCTTGCTGCAAAAATCACAGATGTATGGCTTCTCTAACGTATGAGTCTGTAAATGCATCATTAAATTTCCTTTCTGATAAAAAGCTTTGCCGCAAAACTCACAGATATGGGATTTCTCTTTTGGGAAGGTTTCAGTATGTTTTATTAAATGCTTCTTTAAATATTTCTTCACAGGAAAGATTCTGGCACATATGTCACATTTATACGGCTTTGCATGAGTTTGTAGATCATCATTTAAAATCTTAAGCTGCCTAAAAGCTCTGCTGCTTATGCTGAGCGCATATAATTTTCCGTCAGTGTCAATCAGTTGTTGAGACTGTAAACTTTGTTGATCAGTTAAGTCTTTACTGGTCATAATTCTCAGTTATGAATTTTCTTAAATACAAATCTATATAAGTAAAAGTGAAATTCATAAATACTTTCTAGTTAAAAAAATTCAACTAAAACAAAAAAATTTCAAATCTTGCTCATAATTGCTATGAAACATCAGGAATGTTTTAATAAAAATTTCAATTAAATAGGGGATTTTTCCATTAATTAAAAACAATAAAATCGTGCATATTTTATAAATTACAAACTACTTTTACACAATAAAAAAGTATTTCTTGAACAATGCTAGCATTCCTATTAAATGAATAAATAAATAAATAACTTATTTATTCCTCCCAAGAAGTCACTATAATGTTTAATTAATTTTACCCCCTTAAACATTATTAAGATTTTGTGGAAATCTTTTTCCTTTCATGTATTTTAAACATTCATTCATGAAATCCATATATTTTTAATTTTTTGGTCAATCATAAGCGTCTCAAATAAAAAAGGTATGGAAGGAAGGAGAAAAAGATAAAAATTTTGATAATTTAAAGTGATTAGATGGCAAGGTTTTAAAATAAACGAATTTTGTCCGCATTTGAGGATTAGTTAATAACAGTTATATGAAGAATCCTCAAAAATAATCATCATTTCGAAAGGCAGATGTAGGTAATTGGATATCAAAATCTTGACAATTTAAATTTTATCATAAAATTATTATATTATAAACAGATAAAATAAGCGAATTTTATTCGAATTTGATGATCCGATTAACGATCATTTATTTTACAAAATGATGAACATCTGATTCAGAGCAATCCATTAAGCAAGCATGTAATTTAGTTTGTATTTCATTTGACAGATAGATGATAAGGCGACGAATCATAATCGCGCTTCGCAAACTTTTTTTTCTTTCGATCAGCTAAGAAAGCAACATAGAAATCTGACAGTAGAAAATTGGTATGAATTATTATTTTTATCAACTCTTTTGATCTAGGTAGAATTGTTAGGGAAAACGCCAATATTGTTACGGAAATCTAAAAAATTTCTCTAAAATTAAACAACGATTTGTTCGTCTGTAGTTTTTGTAAGGCAAAGCATAGTCAACAAGCCACAATTACAAATATTGACACATACGACAAAACACAGCTGAGACGTACAAAACCAATACATAGCAACAGTTACAACAAGCAACAGCCCATAAGTAGTAAACAACCAAAACAGCACACAACGCAGCCAGAGCCAGACAGAATTCGGCTGGAAAAAAGAATACGTGTAGCTATTCACAAAGATCTCACCAAACGCCAGTCACTCACCACTGTCTCTTCGTTTTAGTTGTACTTAATTGCTGACTCGCTACTAAACAACTGGCTACTCAGCACATGAATCGATGGTATCTCAAGACTAAACGAGACTCAATGCACGGCTCAATTCTCAATCGCATGAGCTCCACCCAACACACGCTTAGTTGGATTAATTCAACTAATTTGTCATTTACAAGACATCCACTCACTGTAAAGCTTACTCCGACTGCCAGACTTTTATAATCCGGATTAATGTGTCCTTCTGGCGCAGAACACATAAGGTTCTCGAAAAATCAAATATAAATCGCCTCCTATTTTTTTATTACCAAAATTCCTGAATACTTTAGTATCATTCATTCTGTCACTAAATTGTCAAATGGTGGCCAAGCCCGGTAATCAGCGATCCTACATCTGATCAGCATCCAATAGAGATGACCGTAAAACCTTTTTTCCTACGATGCCATTAACTGTGCAAGAAAGCAACATTACAGATTCATGAATGGCTTCCGATTTTTTCCCGCCAGATTCAAATTATACTGGATATCTAGCGAAGAAGAGGCATTTTATTTATCAATTCACTTCTTTTTTGCAATTAATTTTTTTCTTATAATATTTTACTTTATGATAATTCCTTGTACGGTTAATGCTCAAACTGAATCGAGTTAAAACATGGGCATCTTTTATCACTCATCTAGGCCTACTAAAATAAACTGCTTTTCTTAAAAATCAAATGCTAGAAACTCAGCACAAACAAAATTAAAAATTAGATTTACTTAAATGTGCATTTTTTTTCGATTTAAATCATTAAGCTACTATTATTTCACAAATAATATAATACCAGTTGCAATTTCGAAACAAAAAGTAACTATATATGATATTGATAGAATATTATCTATAGCTAAAAAATATACCCAAAAGTACATTAGTTCAATAAATACAATCTAAAATTTTTCAGATACATTAAATATCATTTATGAAATCTGAATGTGATTTTGCATCTTGCCAATTTCCTCGCTACAAAAGTTATATTATTGCAAATTATAATTATTGCTTTTTAATAACACATAAACTTTTAAAAACATAGGATAATTTTGTTAAAATGATGATTAAATTTTAAAAATTGATAGAATGCTGAAATAAAAAAAATTGAACACAAAATACTGAAATTTGAGAACTTTTAAACTTACAGCAGCTCTAAGAGAAAAGTTCTTGAAAAGAAACCCTCACATTTAAAAGAAAAAACAGGCAATTTGAAATAAGTTTTTTTTTTGTATAAATTCATTTTAGAATAAAAATTATACAAAATTCCCATCTTAAAAATAATTTTTTATTCAAATTTCTTTCAGCCAACTTCATGTAAAATTCTAATATAATGATCAAGACTTAATTTTTTCTCAAAAAAGAGATATATCAAGATAATTTTTTCTGACTTCGAAAATTTCCATCTCTGTTTTAAAAAAATCACGAGTGTGTCATATGAACTAGAAATCAATAATTGTTAACAAAAAACGAGAACTTTACAATGCTTGCAATAGGTTCGAAAGTCCTGAACACACTTAGCAACTATTTAGAGTGCAGGGAGTTAACAACATAAAGTGTGCTATAACATCCAAAGGTATTGCTAAGTTTGCTAAAAGGTATTGCTAAGTACAAAAAGTTTCTATTGCTAAAAATAATTTTATATTTTTCCAACTTTCATGAAATTTAAATTGAAACTATTTTTATATTTTACAATTTAATTGATTTCTCCCCCAAATAAGTTTTAATTTTAAAAAATGGTATTTATATTCCCATTTTTACTGAGAACTATTAAATTTATTTTATATAATTATTTGTTTATTATTATCATCAAAAATAACAGCAACTATCACTGATAATTTGATAAACAATTCAAACTTGATTATGAAATTTCTTTAACAAATGTACTGATTGATTTCACTTCCTGTAATATTCATTTAATTAAAATGATTTATTTTAAATGCATAATGTATCATTTAATAGTTAAGTTTAATAATAAATTAATAACTATCTTCACTTGTTTTGACTATTATTTTATTTAGTTATAAAATTTAAATAAAAATGAAAAAATCCCCATATTAGTATGTTACATGCTGTTTGAGATTATGTCCATTTTCCTCATCTATTATTCTTCAGGATTCAATCAGACAGTTCTTAATTCCCAGCATTACAGAAATAGTTAATAAATGCAAATTTTTTTATCAAAGTTAAATTAATTGAAATGCATATTTATATTGATTTTAATACGAAATTAATCACTGTATATTATTTGGAAGCTAAATTTTGAAAAACTGTTTGCCCACGTAAGCGATGTCTTGCCTCCTGCCAAAAATTCTGCTATCACCCTTGCTTATGTTATATCATATCTCATAATTTGTTCTTTTATCTATTTGTACTATAAGCCATAAAAATTTACTTGCAGCATTTTAAAATATACCCATTAGTTAACCAATCTCAGATTATGTTGAATAATTCATAAATGTATAAAAAATAAATTAAACAATTATCATCTACAATTCCACCCACTATCCTCATTTTAAAATAGCAAGGATACCTGGCCATGGCATTATTTTTTTTAATCCTTTAATGATATTTTATTTCAAAGAATGATATAAATATAGCATTTTCCCATAATGGTACTCTTAAAATTGTTGCCTACAGCACCTATACCTCTCTTGTCACAATGCCATTAAGTGAACTCAGTAAAAAGTGAATGTGACACACAAATATCAGAATTGATTCATAGAAAATTTGTAGAATAAATTCAAATTATTTTAAACATGTTCTAATTATGTTAGTAAATCAAATAAAATATTTTCTAATGTTTTTACTGCATAAAAATGAATATAAAGAAAATACCTGTAAAGAGCAATATATATCCCTCTATTTTATCTCATAAGTAATTCTTTCGTCTGTAAGAGAAACATGCATAAATAAACTGCCATTAAAATGAAAAAATTATGAAATAAAACTAATTTGACCAAATATTAAATAATCTTTATTTAAATTTAAAAATGGACTCTTTAACTTCATCTTGCTTACATGAAAAAATTGTTTCAGAAAATAATTAACAGTCCCAATTAACACAACACTTCTTCAAAATTTTCGGATTTGCATATATAAGTGCAAAATTTAAATTTAAAAATGGACTCTTTAACTTCATCTTGCTTACATGAAAAAATTGTTTCAGAAAATAATTAACAGTCCCAATTAACACAACACTTTTTCAAAATTTTCGGATTTGCATATATAAGTGCAAAATTTTTAACAGGAACACTTCTTTAATAAGAAATTAATGAAAAAGGTTAAATTTTAAACATACTTAATGCTTTGATTGATTCCTTGATTTTAAATAACTCCTTGATTGACATGAAGGATTTTGAGACAGCCGCCTTAATTTAAATCAGACATTTCAAACGTGTTTTTCTATTCTATTATTCCCAAAAGAACATGAAGTCAGTATGAAAAAAAATAAGTGATTTTATAAACTAACCATATAATATTTAATTAAAAGTGCTACATTTCATGTGTAAGAATAAATTTGTTTACAAAAATTCACAAAACATGCAGGCAGTGATCTTTATACAACAATATATATAGCTATGCTACTTTTAAATACTTCGTATTGAAGTTTCCTCCTTGGCGCTTATTTTGGCGGATACCAGTTATTTTGAGTTAAGCGTCATCATAAAGATATAAAAATTCACTGTTTGCCCATAATCGGAAACTAGTTCATTGTAACTAGTTGATGATGGAAATTGATGTTTCGTTAAATATATTTTACGATAAAATTCTGCACCGCAAATTTCGCATTTTTGATGTATAGTTAAATATATTTTCCAACATCAATTTTAATTTTACTACAAGCGCCTTTCTACACCAAACAGCAAATGGTTAGAGACGCGCATGCGTAATTACACATTAAGAGCGATGATACGTCAGTTTATCACGTGACAAGAGCAGCCAATCATGTTTAAGATGGAAAACCTGGATTCGAAAGATATAGACGCTTGTGTAAATAAACATCCACAGTTTGAATTTGAATTGTGGATAAGAGACTCTTTTGGTTAAACATAAATACCTTGCTCTCTTTCTTAGTATTTGAAATGGTACGGTATCTATTGCGTTTAGGTTACATTGGAACAAAATACAGGTAATACAGTTCCTATAATATATTTATTTAGAAATTTTATAGTATTTCATAAAGATGAATATAGAGCCAATATTTGACTAAAGAAATTTATTTTCAATAAAATTTACCTTTTAAACCGACATTATTAACAAAATAGTTATTTTTAATAATTATTAACAAAATAGTTATTTTTAATGAACAGATTAAAAAAGTTATTTTTAAAAAATTGCCACTGTATTAGATATTAAAAGTTATATTATTTTAATGACATTGTACATGTTCAATTTTTTATTTGCGTGAACCATTATATTATGGCGAAATCCTATAATATCATAGTGCTATTAAGTATATAAATCGTCTCATTTGTCTTCTGACATTCATGGTATTACAACTTTATTTCTCGTGTAAGTGCAAAGATATTGAATAGAAACCCCCTCCCTCCTTTTTTTTTTCAAGAAATATTTTGATTAAATAGTAAAATTAGTTTGAGTTTTATTTCAATGATAAAATGAATTACAGAAAACAAAAAAATTAAGATTCATAAAATGTAGAAAATAATGTTAGATAATTATATTACTGTCATTAAAAAGATAATTTTTTTAAAATTACATTTATTCATAGTTTTCAAATATTATGCAATATTATTTTAATAAAATTCTAAAATCCTACATCATACAAAATTAATTTAAAATTTTACAGAAAAAAAAATTGCTTATACCTCCATTCCAAGTATTTCGATGGCAAATTTCACACTCTAGTTCCAAGGGTCTGCCCTTTAGTACATCAATATATACTGGCACACATTTTCTTTTTATTTATTAATTGTGAAGATTTCTGATTATTTATTTTTTTTACTTCATTGTTATTTTCTTCTTTTTTCTAAAGTAAATGGGAAGAAAATAGTTTCAGA
>JAPMOQ010051347.1:1025-15060 GCA_026543055.1 Argiope trifasciata
ATATATATATATATATATATATATATATAGTATTACATTTTTAAACTTATCAATAAAAATAAAATTAACAAAATCAAAAAAGAGCGCCTATTCTCGTTATTGACTTTAAAAAACAAACTTTTAATTATCTCATTTGCCTGTTCATCAAGACAGACCGATGTGAAAACTTAAATGGCTCCAATGTTTATAATATTGTGTAAATTATATGCAATTAATTCATCTTATGAAAAGCAGTGCTTATAAACAATTTTTTCCAATTTGAATTTTAAATATATATAAATGTTTTTTTATTTGAAAAATGATTATCTTATTATTGTTATTTATTTATTATTGTTCTTATCTATATATATAGCAATTTTATATTATATGTTTAAGAAATTGCTTTCATTCCAGCAATTGACAACATGCTTTGTTAAATAAGGATTTGAAATGTCATTTTTGTTAATTACAACAATTAAGATGTTAAGAAGTAATTATCACAGAGTAAATACATAAGTCGAAATTATAAATTCTTTAATCAATAAATTTGTATAAAATTATATGTAGGGAATGCTTGGCAATCGATATTGTTAATTAGGATTGCTAGAAATGAAAGAAAACATCTTTCAATCATTATTTTTGAGCACCGCGAAATTAATTACCCATTATTAAGATTAAAATTTTTTAATTTATTATCAAGAGCCAAGAATTGTTAAATAACTGGCAAGAAATGTAGAAACTTTTAAAAGGTATTTTACTATTACACTCTGTTATTACTTTCCATAGCATATTCATATTTCAGAATTAATTATTGAATTAAAATTGTTTATTGATTATTTGGAATAATTAGTTAGCAACGCGTATTTATAAATTAATAATTATGTTTTCATTGTCTGCTGCTTATGTAGCTTGAATAACAAAAATAGTGTAACATTCTATAGTATAGTATATGTAATATAGTATAATATACAAAAATAGTATAATATTCAAAAATAGTATAATAATTAATATTCAATATATGATGGAGATATCCATATTATGGGCTAATTCTGAATTTATGGGACAATTATAAAAGTAAAAAATGTACTACAAAATGTCGCGTCATTCTCGCAAATAAATCGAGCTACAGAATACTATAAGCACTGTCAGTTTAATTATGGCCACCCTGTATATTAGAGATATATCAACAAATTTTTTGCTCAAAAAATATTTTTGATCGAATTATATCGGAATATCAACAAAATATTTAAAAAAAAAATTCTCACGTGATTGTTCTTGTAACAGAAAGTGAAACGGTGTCAGTGGTAAGCCAAATTATTTACACAATTTATTTAAAACTTGGAATTATATAAAGATACATGAAAATGAATGAAATAGCATTTTACATTTTTCTAAACAGATTAATATAATGTAGGGAAAAGGGTTAATACAATCACATAGATAACGCTAAGCAAATACAATATTTAATTAGCTTCTACTAAATAATGGAAAGATAACCAAGTAAATAAATATAACTCGCTGCATAAAGAAAGTGGAAATATTTTTTTTCCATGTTTGTTCGCCATACTAAGATTGTTCTATAAGAAGAAATTTTCTATTAAACGAATTTCAAAATCAAAGTATCTTTAGGTTCAAATATACAATGTTAATAGGTTATTATTTCAAAAATCAAGATTAACTTATGAAGTGAATTCTTATTCTAAAGTAAAATTCAATAATTCAGTTTGTTTGTTTTTTAAAAAAAAACACTATTATTGATAAAAGTACTTCTGAATACCTTTCCCTAGCTGTATACTAATATATTAGAAAACAGTGAAGGAATGGAGAAATATTAATTAGACGATTATTCTACATTTGATCATATACATCTTTTTTTTCTTCCTTAAATGCATATTCTTATTTATTTTTAAAAAATTATCAACTTTCCTTTTTTTGTTCTAGGAAAGGATCTATTCATCTGATTTCAACTATAGAATAATATACCACCTTTATAAAACATATTTTTAATTTTAAAAATGCATAGTCACAAATATTTTGAACCATCTGTATGCGGTTAAGATTCTCTATGGCGTTATAAACCTATCTGAAGCTTGGTTAAAGTATTTTAAATTTTTTAACCGTTGTTTTTATAAAAAAACCCATATTTTATTTTTTATTAAAATAATTATGTTCTACTTTTTTATATTGTTTATTTCAAATTTGCAATCGCTTTTCAGTTTAGTTCCCAATAAGTTAATGACATGAGTTGGCCATCTTTTGAGGAAGAACGTCGATAAAAATGTAAAATTTGTGTAGAACATACAAACAAATTGGTCGACAAAAAAAGTAGTTTAATTTTACTTAGGTATTCTGTTTAGAATTATGTTTGAAATTTTATGCCACACACTCATAGATTCATTGCGCATAGTTTAAAATTTTTTGTACACTTTGCTTTGAAGTGATTTAGTAGAAAGAGTTAATGAAAATAGGTTTATAAAAATCATAAGAGATTAAATGACTAGAGCTCATTATACAAATCAGTCTGTCAACACAAAGATAATTGCATGAAATAAGTTCTGCAAATATATTTCGTCATTTGAAATATCGGAGTTATGCAATAAATTTTTTTATCCCTATCGCAATAATAAAACTTACTTCTTTTCTCCTTAACTACAAAATATTTTTCATTTTCAATTTTCTTTTCATCGATTTCCAATATCCTGCCTTTTAACCGACAAACTAAAATATTGAAAAATTGCATCTTCGTTTTTATTATACACATAACCGAACTAAGAGTATATCATTTCTATGAATAAGTTTTGAAAGAATACAGGGTCTTCCTCAAATATTGAAACTTTATTCATGAGTATAATTTCAAATAACAATCAGTTTAATAAAATCTGTAATGAACATTACTATGGTGTTAATTCTAAGGTAAACTGTAACAAAATATTGTTATAGCTTATTTAACAATAACAAAATTTTGTTATACATCAAAATATTGTCAAATTAAATTTCTGTATGAAGATCTATTTATGTCTTAGATTATGAAATGCCCCAAACATCAAATATAATGATTTTTTAAACCATTGCTCCAACAGTAAATATATGTAAACATATTTATTAACTCTTTGAACTCCGACTTCTTCCCTCAAGCACCGTTCAAGGGAGTGCATTATTTTGTTGTTTTATTTAATTATTTTCTTACATTTTGACTGATCAAAATATTTAAGAGTGGTAAAAATATATTGTTAAATTTTCCTGGAAAATTCAACTTAAAAAAATCCATATGCATTAATTTTTTGGAGCAATAAACATGTCCTGTTATTCAGCAAATATTTACGCAACGAATTACTTTTCGGAGCTTATGAGTTAAATCGTTTGTACAATTGTGTGATAATATTTTATTTGTAACTTCATTTTTAATTCTGACATCGAAAGACGAAGTTTTAAATATCTGTCTTGTTTGTTATACTCTTATTAATTCCCCCAAACTTTAATAGAAAATGATCTCTTAGTTCTAATAGTCAATATTATTTGAATGTCAATAATAATTATTCAAAGCCAATGACTTAATGATGTAACGTTCACGTTATACTGGTTATGTAGTTGACACTAACCAATCTCGTGCATTCCAAAGCATTTTGGCCTGTGATATTGAATAATTGAAATGTTGATATTTTGTATTCAAAAAACTTTCAGTGATATATGACATGATTTTCAATTATGAATCTGTAGAAAATTAGCCAATTCAACAAGCAATCCTTATCATCAAAATTTTGAGGACGTTGCAAAATAGCTGTGGAAAGGCTTTCAATGGGCGTTAATATAAATAGAATTAAGATTTTAATGTGAATTATTAGTTCAAAATGATGTAAAATGATTTTTTCGTAATGTTCGGAAGAAGACAGAATAAAAAAAGTATAAATATTCCTTACACTATTTTGGATAGTATATTTGTGTCAAGATGAATTAGGGAAAATATTTCTAAGTACTATGAAATGCATCAGAATTTAATTCAATGTTTTTGTTTTAATTCTTAAATTAAGAAATTCTCATTAAAAAATTCATTATGTTAATTAGAAAAGTACTTAAAAAACATTTATATTATGAGAAATCAATGAAAAACATTATTAATGCTGAAAAATTAATCATTATAATTTTATGAGAAAAATTTAGAATTTGACAATAAATTAATTTTTCGGTTGAATGGTTATTCTCTAAGCTATCAAATGATTAAAAAAGATGTTGAAGTTGTGTCCAAACATATAGTGATGGAAGATATATAATTAAACCTTTCACTATCAAAAAATCATTTTAGAAAATGTGTCTATTTTTCAGCATCAAAGCTTAAGAAATATACATTTTTTTTTAAATAAAAAAACAGTGTAATAAATTAGAAAGGTATGTATAAGATAATTTTCCAATTAAATACATTCGTGTATGCAATATTTCATTAACTGTAATTATATGAGATCTATAAAATATTTTTCGCACATAAAATTATACATAACGTTATATGATTTTTTTACACAAACAAACAAACAAAAAGATATGAAAAGTTATTCTTTAAGCATATACTTAGATTCACAAATAAGCATTTTTTTTTATTCAGTAACAATAAATTTAGTTTTACAAATAATAAATTTATACTGATCAAGAATTAAATTAAAGATTAAGATTTTACTGATGCGAAATTATGGATGGCAAATTACTGAAATCAAGAATTTTTACAGCACTTTATGAAACTAGTTGGTTTGTTATGTATTATAAATTATTTGTTACTTATATATATGCATCCCATAAAAAATACCTTGACCCAACACTCATTGTGAACACTGATAAGTTATCAGCCCGTGATTTAAATTTATGCATGTTCCCTTAACACTATGTAGGAAATGAGAACTTAATCAGATAGTTAAATTTCCTGTCATGTAATAATTTCACAATCCGAACATGCAACATTTAATAAAATATTAATTACAATGTATTGTACAATAATATAAAAGGTAAACAAATCTAGTTTGGAGATACATCACGAAAATAATAATTATGTCAGAAACTAGTTACAAATGACCTGCAATCGCTTGAAATTAGTGACTAAGCTATGACTTTAATATAACCACTATATCATTATACCATAATCAGACACAAAATTACTATACAATCAATTCCATGAAAAAATTAATAGTATTTACAATTTAACTAATTTTATTTTAACGCACATTCTGAACGATTATTCTAGCAAAAGATAATTATTAAAAAATCAGCTATTTATTGAAAATACACTAAGTAAATGTATCATAAAAAATAAGTCAGAGCATAGTAAAATATTATAAAATACACCACACTATGTAGTCTGGTAAATAACAATTTTATTGAAATTGATAACATTTCTGAAGGAAATAAAATGTCTAAAATGTTACTTAAATTTTTGTTCAAACTTAAAACCCTGAATCATTCATATTAATTAATAGGTATTAAAATAAAATTGGTTGCAATTGAATTCTTGAAGTTTATCGATAAAATTGACCTTTGAATATAAAAGTCAATCCTATCAATTTGAGAGCTTTATCATCATACACTTCTATCAGGTATTTTGATGATTATATTATTTACTTTGATTACTTATTACTTCTTTGGATTTACTTTAATTACTGATTACTCCATTACCAAATTTATTTTATTGATAACATTATTTACTCAGTATGTGTATACATTTTTTAAAGAAAAAAATTATTGTTAGATTCGTTAGAAAAGAGCTTTTGTTTTTACTCTCACCCTCAGACTCTCATCTGTTCGTTTACATGAAGAACATTTTTCTGCGGTCAGGAATTCAACTGTGACTTCAAAGTAACCAACACCATCAAATGAGATCTGAATAGACAAATTTATACCGTTTTGGAAACTTCTGCAAAGAGAATAATCATTATGTCGAAAAATATTACACTGCTCATAACTTTTCTATATTTTCATTTTATAATATTATTTATTGGATTTTTTTCATTTTCATCAATATTTATTTATTTATAATTAACCCTACATTTAATTTAACGTATATACAATAAATTAATGTAAAAAATAAACAAAAATTAAATCGAAACTAATTTGGTCGAAATCGAAATTAATCAACAAAAAGTTGACAAAAATGAAATGTAAATGAAATAAAACCTATTTATGAAACAATCTATTTAAACTATGTAATTATCACTCTAATCTTAACTCTAAAATTTTCAAAATTTAATTTTCTCACAATTTTATTAAATTAAAACAATTTGTAATAACAAAATTTCATTTCTAAAAGCAACAAATAGTTTTATTAGAAATTTTAACAATAATGATTTTTCAAAAACTACTGCAAAATCAATATTTTTATAAAAAAAGAAATGATGAAATATTAGTAAAATAGATGGCGCTCAGAAACTCCATTTATCTTTTTTACTCTGTCTTACACTTTATTATAATTGGAATGGCAGTAGGGGTGATAAGGTGAGATTTCTTCTCCCGTTGATGGTATGTTCTTTCCCTTTTTGTTTTTTTAATCAATTGGGTGGTTCGTTTTAATTTTTGGTTGACCATTCTTATATAGTTTTATTTTATATATTTTGTTTTATTTGGTGATGTTTTTAATGTTGCTTTGTTTTTGTGTTTTTTGCTATTAAAATTGGTATGTTTCTTTTGCCTTAATTTTCGAGGGATTTTCGTATCACGAGGGGTCAATACTGTTGGACATTGTCCGATTTCTCACAGAAAAATCCTTTATTTTGAATCCTGCCTGAGGGTAACCCTTGAAAAAGTCTTCTGGCCTTATTCTTTTTCTATCTGTTGTAATTTTGATTCTATTGTATTCCTTTTTACTTAGCTTATATTGTTAAGTAATAAGAAAGTATATTGTTAAGTATATATAACAATTTCCAAATTTCATCTTCCTTAATAGTTATATATGGGAAAATGTCCCTTCTTTCCCAAATCTTGTTCTTGCATATAAATTTTAGAGGCTTTAAAAATAATCTAAACTATCAATTTTAACTCGCAGTAAGAAGGTATTTTTAAGCATGTTAGATTTTTTTTTCGAGTTTAAAACAGACCAATAAAATATTTTATTGTTCTCAAAAGTAGAAGAATTCACGCATCGGACGAGAGAAAGGAGTATCGGCATTAAGCGTAAGTATTTTACGGTAACATAAATTTTGATATGTCCAAGCGAATTACATATTTCTAGGTGCATAAGCATAAAACTGCATCTTCTGTCTATTAAGAAGGTTCGTTTTTATTATATTTTAAATTATGATTCGCTTAGATAGGCTAAATTTAGAGCTGTAATTATGTAAGAATCGTGACTTGATTTATCAGCAAGATAATCACTTTATTTATAGTCAGAATTTTATGCTTAAAGAAAGTTGTTCTAGAACATTATGAAGAAAGAAAGAAAAAAAGTACTTATATCTCAATGAATATTGAAATTTCGAATAAAATACTTTGACGGAAACAAATTTTGCGATAGTGAACGAGCTTGATAAATTATAATGGCCAATTAATAAAATAGAAAATTTAGCATAATAAATCAAAAACTTATTCAAATAATTGTCGCATTTAGATTTTGTGATAGTGAATGTTGTTTTAAAAAATACCTTTTAGCTAAGCACAACTTGTCTTCACAAATTATCTAAGTTTTATTTAGTTTAAATGAATAATCACTATCTTTTTCCTTTATTGATGAAAAATGATTTAATTTTTGAACCACAATTTCCGCTGCTGTTTTGATAGAATTAAGATTCTAGAGTCGGTAGGTAACCATTTTAAGCATGTCAATTAACTGATATATTAAATGTAAAAGAAGAAAAAAATAAGTTAATCAATTTTCGAAAGATATTGAACATTTCTTAAATATTTTATTTAGTAAAACATATCAGAAGCATAAATAAAGTGGCTCAGTATTCTTTATTTTTTTATCCTGCTCATGAAGGGTTTTTGAAGATTTTCACAAATAACATTGGATTGATAAAAACCATAAAAATCATATTCATCATATTACTTAATACAAAATAAGTCTAACTCAATTTGATTTAAATTATTTTCCTCCATTTTTATAAGTAAAATATCAGTTTTCTATCCTCGTTTGTAAAAATAAAATTGTAACTTTTTTTTTAATATTTACTATTTTTCTTTAGAATACCTATTTTAGTAATAATCAAATTAGATATACATGAATAGTTCATCATCACAAAAATTTTAAATGTTCAGTTTTATTAACCTGGATTAGTTAAATAAATTGTCGACTTCCTGGTCTGAGGATAGCGTGTACACTGAGCATCTCAGGTTCGAGTCCTGGTTAGGGCATGATTGTTCTTCAACCTTACCCGCCATACTATCTGATAGGCGTGTGAAAATCTCCTCACCATAAAAAGGGGCTAGGTGAGCGAATATGTGAGTGTCATTCTTCATATGAGCTAGTCGCCAGATTTCTGCCCAAGGTTGTTCAAGGATCTTTACCCTCAGAAGCTACTGAACCCTTTTTTCAGTTGTAATGTGGACACGACATCTCCTTCAGTTAAAAAATTATTCATTTCGAGTAATGAAAAATAAAGTTCACATAATTACATCCTCCACATATTTTTCTTCATCAGATTTACGTGATAAGAATTATGTCTAACAATCATGATTTTCACTTGTTTTTGCTGCATCAATCATCTGAATATGATGGTAATGATTATCATCTTCCCACGTAGATTAACTCTACTATACTGGCTAGACAATGCATGAGTATTGTTTTTTTCTAGGTATTAGCCATCTGAAAATAATGGTAATGGCTGTGATCATACCATTTAGTCTAGCTCTGTTACCCAGCTCTACGGGTTCATTTATTTTAATAAACACCAAATTGAATAAAGATCATTCAGAAACTTCTAAAAACAACACCATTTGAATTTTTTCTTCAAACATTTTGGGTTGTGTGAGTTAGGGAGCCTAGGTACACTTCAGGCATTTGAAAAAGTTTATTTTCTTATGCTAAAAGAAAAGGATCAAAAACTACATTATTAATATAATATCATCAGAATATTCCCTAAAACTCTAAAAAAACTGCCCTTTTTTATAAACTGATCTGAAATGTGTTAAATGATTCAATGCAATCATAAAATATGAGTGCATAACTTATATGTCTCTCCACCGATAGAAGAAATGCGTGGGCATTTATATACATAACTTTTTATCTTTCTAGTTGAAATTTTAAAGAGAGTCAGCTACTAATTTGTTTAAGACCCAGCTATCAGAATCTAAAATAGTGATAATCATCAGAAACCTTCATCAATGAATACACACAATAATTTTCTTTAGATTTACAAATTCCGATATGCAGATTAATCAAAAATTAGTCTTTTACTCCTGAATAAAAATGAAATCTCGAAACTTGACTGAAATATCATTACCACCAAATTCTCCCCCACTCCCATTTATTAGAATCGTAACCATTCGATGGAGAATATATGGAAACTACTTCAAGTACTTCAAAAAAAAATTGATGGTCACTTTTCTCGTGCATAAAGCCATGAATTCTTCATAAACAAAGGCGAGTATTTCATCAAGTTTTAGTTGCTGCTCTAGTTCATTCAATGTAAATGGATTTTTTGCTCTCCACTAAAAAACGTTCTAAAGTGTCTTTTACTTAATGTTTTACTAACGCATATTTTACTTAAAGTTACATTAAAGACCTTTTACCTAAAGTTTTGACCCAGGGAGAGACATTTCGTAATTGAGGATGAGATGCTTTCTGTATGGTGGCTGAATCTCGCCAATCCGGTGGGTGCGATAATAGGTGGGGGTCTGACCCTCCCATCGATGACGGGAAGTACTCCCTACGGGAATAGTTATACCGAGCCCAGTGATGGCCATTAGGACTCAATCACAGTGTTGCTGTAGCGGCTGTCTGGTCATTCAGTTTTACGTGGTTTATCCATGTGCCTACTGGTGGATCGGAGGACTGTTATATGACTTACCTAATGTACATTTTACTTTACTTACCTAATGTACATTTTATTTAGCCTTATTAAAGAATATTTTACTTAGCTTTGCTAAAGTTTATTTTACTTAGATTTACTGAAGTATCTTTTATTTAAAATTTTATTCTAAAGATTTTTACTAAATGTTTCACAAAAATATATTTTACTTAAAATAGAGGGATTATTTTACTTAAAGGATACAAAACTCTCTTAGAAAGAAAAATGGATTTAACAGGAGTATAACTGCATCATTAGTATTTTTTTTTTTTCAAAATGTACATTAATATGTTTCATAGTTGAAGAAGAACCTTATTTAAAACCATTTTGTTTTTTAAAAAAAAAGATTTCTTCTTTTGATTAATTATAAGAATTGATATTTATTTTTGTGAAATAAAACTAGATTGAGTAAATACATAGGCAAAATGGTCCCTAAAATGTTTCAAGCTGTAAATCTAACATATATCATTATATGAAATGAACTTATTCAAATATCAAAGGAAATGAATGGCTTACTAATGTATATTTTTGATTAAATAAAAGTAAAAAAAAAAAAAAAACTCGCATAAAAATTCCAAGTTGAATTACCTTCTTTAAAAAGTTTAAAATTAATTTATTCAAAGTAATGAAAAAGCTTTTTAAATAACTTATTTTAATGAAGAAAATGGTTATGGCAAAGAATTATTACTCCCGTAACACAACTTCAAAATTGTAGTTTTTTTTTTTTTTTTTTTCTTACCGTATTCCAAATGTCGGTATATTCAATTACACATAATTAATAAAAAATAAAGGATTTTTATTTCGACAAAAATAAGTTATAAATACTATGATTAGTATTTAAGTAAACCTTTCAAAATCATCAAAATTTTATTTTTTTATAACTCTCAAAGTTCGATTTGACATGAATATTAATTGGATTTTGTGAATATTTAGTATTTTTTTGTATTTTATAAGCCATTTTTTTTCCTTATAACTCATATGGGGTATTTTAAACCATCTTCATTTCAAATGTTGAACCACAGAACCATTAATCCACAGAATTGAATCTAGTTTTGCTTTTATATTTCATTTCATTACTCAAATATTTCATCATCTTGCAGTTTAATATATAATTATGCTTATTATAATTGAAAGATCCATGTTTTTTTAAAATTGAACATAACTTTAAAAAATTACTTCTAGCGGTTTTTCTGCAGACAGCGTAATCATTTCAAGGACACAAACAGTTTAATTTTCACCTCAAAGCGATGCTAGTTTTGTATAAATTCATAATTAAAATTTCTGTCTGTCGGTTTTATCAGATTATTTTTTTATTTATCAGATTATTATTTTATTTATTTTTCAAAGAAAAGTAAAAGAAAGTTGTTTTATTAAATATTTCTAAGCATGCAAATATACTTAATTTAAAAGTAATAATAAATATCTTGGAAAAGGATTTATATTTTTAGCTTCGAATGAAATTCATTCGAACCCATTAAAAATTTATTGAAATAATAAAACAAATGAGAAACATGAGGTTTAATTTTTATTATATAATATTCATATCGGCTGATTTCAATTTTTCCTTTAAATTTTTAACCTATGTTAGCATTAATAATAAATAATTATTGATACAGTGAATTTTATGTAATTTTAGATATAGAAAATCAAAACTTAAAAAAAACAATATTATGATTTTTCTTTTTAAAATTGTGTTATTCTATTAAAGAGCTTCTAAAATTATTTTTCATAAAATTTATTTGAAAATTTTATTCCAACAAGACACATTTCATGAAAGTTAAGTTAATTTAATAAAAAATAATGCAATAAGATATTTTAGAAAATTACTGCTATAATCACTTCTAAATATAGATGTTTTCAAGATATTAAGTGCTAAATATTTCATTTAAAATTCGCTTCTTCTTATTTCAAAAATTGTTCTTACTTCGTGTTATCCACTTTTGAAATTAAAATCAATTTTAAACAATTGAAATGTTCGTCAAACAAATGAGATAATTTTATCTTCTCAAATTATATCTTATAGCGGATAAAACAATCATTTGAAACATATTAAATTAAATTCTGGTAAATATTCAACTATACAATAGTCAATTATCAATATTCTTTGTTTTCTTCTGCCAAAAAAGGCTTTAAAAATGTAGATGATTTAATACAGTTTTTTATACATAAAACTGGCAAAATGTAATGAAGAAATGCTTGAAATATTTCAAATATATTTTTACAAATTTTGAGGATCGAACAAACTCTATAAACTACTAAATATATATATGTAATAAATATGTAAATGTATAAGAAATAATATTAGAGATATAATAAGCAATATACTAAAATACAAAATCCTTGTCCCTATTGCAACATATATTATAAAAGCAGATAGCAAATTTAAACTCTTATCCAAGCATTATTGGTCATTATGTAACTTGCCTCTTTAATATGGTTTATAAAATCGCGTGCTTGCATGAAGTAGAACATTCTTTTCCTCAAACCGATATCAGCTTTACCTACTACATATAAATTAAGTCTGACCATCCGATGGAGAGGCATTATCTTCTGAAACTAAAACTTGGCCTCAATAAAATCTTATTGAGAAAAGAAAAAGAAAACAGAATATTTAAGGGATTAATGATCATTCTTGTAATCTATTTATGGATATTTGTAACGCCGATAACTGGATACAATAGATCTTTGACCTTCAACTTTGCAATACAAGGAAAATAAAATAAATTCGAACGATTTCAAAAAATAGACAAATTTTCCTTTTTTTTGCATTAAATAAAAAATGTAATTTAAATTTTCTCGATGCATTAAGAAAGTAATATTAATGTTTATAGAATTTAATTATTTTTGTTTTTAGTTAATTATTTTATTTGCATATTTTTTATTCTTTATATGCTTATTCATAAGTATAAATTAATGCTGAACATAGATGGTACAATATGCTCCAAGCCATCAGTATGTTTGCAATATGAGGGGAGTGCTCTTGAGATTTTTTTTTGTAAACAACGAGATCTGGTGTTGATGTGAAACTGGTGCAGGCACGATCTCTGTTAGGGTCAAAGAGTATTATTTATTCGCTCATTGTCAGCTGTGCTTTCTATATTTTAATATATATATTATGTGTTTCCTTGTATATCTGTGATCATCGTCCATGTGTGTGTGTATATATATATATATATATATATATATACACTGAAGGGACAAAAGTCATGGGATAGCAATATGCAAATATACAGATGGCAGTAGTATCGCAGCGAAAAAGTATAAATGAGCAGTTCGTTTTCCAGAGCTTTCATTTTTGTTCAAGTAATTCATGCGAACAGGTTTTTCGTGATTTATGGCGGCACGACGAGAATTAACAAACTTTGAACGTGGAATGTTAGTTGGAGCTAGACGCATGGGTCATTCCATTGTGGATATCCTTAGTGAATTCAACATTCCGAGATCCACTGTATCAAGAGTGCGCTGAGAGTATGAAATTCCAGGCATCACATCCCATCATGGATAGCGCAGTGGATGACCACCTGCACTTAACGACCGAGACCGCCGACGTCTGTGTAGAATGGTCAATGTTAGTAGACACGCGACACTTCGTCAAATAACTGCAGGAATCAATGTGGGACGTACGAGGGACGTGTCCGATAGGACTGTGCGGAGAAATTTGTCTTCCTTGGGCTATGACAGCAGAAGACCGACTCGAGTGCCTTTACTGACAGCACGACAGCGACTGCAGCGACTCTCCTGGGCTCGTGAGCATATCGACTGGTCAATAGACCAGTGGAAAACCGTGGTGTGGTCAGATGAGTCACGATTTCAGTTGTTACGAGCTGATGGTAGAGTTCGAGTGTGGCGCAGACCCCACGAAGCCATGGACCCACAATGTCAGCAGGGCACTGTTCAAGCTGGTGGTGGCTGCATAATGGTGTGGGCTGTTTTTACATGGCATGGACTCGGTCCTCTGGTGCAACTGAACAGATCATTGACTGGAAATGGTTATGTTCAGCTGCTTGCAGATCACTTGCAGCCATTCATGGACTTCACGTACCCACACAACGATGGGATTTTTATGGATGACAATGCGCCAT
>JAPMOQ010051358.1:0-11525 GCA_026543055.1 Argiope trifasciata
AAGTGTTCACACGGGGACAATGCCGGGACAACAGTAGAGAGACATTTTTTTATTCTGTTGTAGTTCAGACTTTCCTCTTTCTAAAACAGTTCATCTTTTCTGGGAAGGCCTGATCTATCATCCAGGAGAATTTTAAACAAATCATATTTTTCAAAATTTGTCTTTAATTTTAATTTACTCAAAATTTTAATTTTCTTAAAAATTCTCCACCGTTAACATAATACCTCAAAAACTAACAGAGGTATTTACATAAAAATTTCAGCGTGTGTTTTAATAATATGAGCAATGAAATGAACCAGAATTTTTATTGTTGGTGAAAAACTTCTTCATTTATAGTTGCTTTCAGAAATATTAAGTTAGTTTAATTTACGGAGAAAAGGCATATATATGTATTTTTTTACCCATAACTTTTTTGCATCTCAAAATATCTCTTAGATTTTGGTTCATTTCCTTCATCATTCTATTCTATAGGCTTGTGTACAAAGAAAAATAGGATTTTTGAATTAAAATTTTGAGTAGAGTGTTAATCGTTTTGCTTAAATGTCATCGAAATTTACTACAAATGTTCCTATTACTCAAAATATATTATATTATCACGTATTTTTTTGTATTTAAAGTGTTTATAATTGACAATACACCTAAAGACCATAAATATTTAATAATCCAATGTTTCAAATATTTTCCATCGAGCATAGTCGGACACCTTAAGCAAAAAAGTTAACAAGATCTCTATGTTGTATAATACGTGGAAAATAATCAACTTAAAAAAATTTCTTTACAATACTTCGTTATTAAAAACCGCAGAAATGAGATAGAATCTATCTCATCTCATTTTTTCATCTTAGTTACGGAACAGTCCTTGAGCGCTTTTTTGAACTTCGAGCAGAGATCGAAATTTTTTTAAATGAGAAGCAGCGCCCTTTTGCCGATTTAGAAAATAGTGAATGGATGTGCAAGTTAGCATTCTATGTCGATTTGACAAATCATATGAACGAACTGAATTTGAGATTGCAAGGAGAAAATCAGCTTCTCCCTGATTTATAGACCAATATCAAATCCTTCAGGCAGAAAATAATACTATTTCAATCGCAATTACGTAAAAAATGTTTCACACATTTTAAAACATGTGAAATATTCAACCACTCTACAGAGACTGGGTTTCCCGTCAATTTTGCAATCGAAAGTTTGAGTGCTTTGAAGATAAATTTTGATACTCGTTTCTCAGATTTTGATGTCATTGCCAATGAAATTAAGGTTTTTTCAAAATCCTTTTGATTCTGACATTGAAACCCTGGCTCCGGAAGTCCAAATGGAAATTATTGATTTAGAATGCAGTTATATGATTAAGAACAAATATCAAAATTCAACTTTGTTGGAATTTTATAAGATCCTTCCACTGGTACAATTTGATAATTTACATAAATTTGCTCGTGGGTTGTTTTCTGTTTTTGGTAGTACTTACTTGTGTGAGAAAACGTTTTCCAAGATGAAGTACACTAAGAATGTTTACAGATGTCGATTAACCGATGAGCATCTTAAATCTCTTTTAATAATTGGTACAAGTAAAATTGATCCACAACTACAAACTATTGTCAGGGGAAAATCACAATTACATAAATCTCATTAGTGTTTTTGTTTTACTGTGATTAGTGGGATTCATTTCAATTATTTGCTAGTTATTAATATGCTTAAGCTTATATACTTAAGTTTTCTGCGTCATCATTTCTGTCCATAAGTTTTACCTTGCTGGTAAATAAAACCGAGTAATTATCATTCTGTGTTTTCTTCTTCAACTTATCGCAGCAATAGTAACAACAATAAATCATTGGCTGTCGCGAGCCGGATTGATGGCACTGGCGTACCAGATTCGGTCCGCGGGCCGTAGTTTGGAGACCCCTGAAATAGATTATCAAAAACTGCAACTACAAATGTAAGTAAAATTAATCTAAAGTTTCCGCAGTATGGATATTTTTTAATTTGAAATACTAAAAAAAAAGCGATGTAAAATCTACGAAAGGCAAATATGTAGCAAGTGGAAAAAATAAGTGAATAAAAAGAGTCGCAATATCCTTCAACCTAAAACTGCAGGGGAACAAATCCTCGTATTGACTCGCGCGAACGTAGCCGACACCTTTGAAAGATAAGAATGGGTATCATTTGAACCCCTGATACATCTGGGAAAGGAAAGAAATACCAGGAACACAAAACATCCTTCTCTTGTGTCCTCAGAGAATGCCCCATCCCCTTTATTGAAGCCACGAAATCATAACATTTCATTAATTACAAAATATTAATTAGAAAAATAAAAGCATCTTCAAATTGCCAATTTTAAGTGTTAAAATGAATGCAATACAATTATTTTTAAAAATCTAGCATATTTCTTAACTATGTTTCATATAATTTTTTTTTTTTTTTTTTTTTTTTTTACAAATTGTATATATGAAAGGTACAGCAAAACGCGATATTTGTGATTCTCAAAACTATATAGTAATTGGAGTTAGAACAACTTAACACTAAAGTTTAGAACAACTTAACACTAAAGTTAATAAATTATTTCGCTAGTATAAATAATAATTATATAAAATAGCAGAAATGATCTCATATTTTAAATGAAATATATAATTTCAAATACTCATCAAAAAACCATAAAGTTTTTTAAAAATTTGTAAAAATATTCTCCTCTCTTTTGTGTATTTTGCTCTCTAACAAGGTAATCCAGCAGATACTAGCATGAAACTTATTCCCTTTATATAATTTCCGAAAAAAAAATCTTACTGTTGCTTAATATTTCAAATATATATTTTAAAAATAAATAATTTACAAAAATGATTCTATGTTTTATTTATTCATTAAGAGTGAAAAAGTCAAGTTAAGTCTGTAAGGCACAAAAATATAGTTCACACAAATTTAAAATATAAAATAAATAGCTCCACGATTGGTTTTTGTAATTATTAATAATTCCTTAATAAATCCGATGAGTTAAATACGATATTATTTATATTTGTTGTTTCTATATGGATTACTGAAAATTGATAGCTACTCTGACCAAAATATAAATCAGTTAATTTAATACAGTTGAATTCAATTACGGAAAAGGAATATCATTTAAGAAATTACCATCCCACAACGATGCGATTTTATCATTATCAATAAATGATAAACAGAAAGTTTTCTTCAGATATTTACTACAAAACGATAAAAAGGTTTTTTTATATATATAAATATATCTTATACATGAAAAGAGTTAAAAGGCTCTTGATGTCTATCGTAATAAAACATAACAATAAATTATGACATTTAACTGCATCTACCCCTAGCTAAACTGGTCGAGTGGAATATGCGCTCCATAAATTTCCCCACTCCTATGTCATTAAAAGATATTTTTCAGGCTCAGGGTTGTCACATTATACCCGTTATCTTTGCATGCAAGATTTGGCGATTTTACAATGAACGCTAAATGGTAATCAATCACAGTTCAGAGTAATAATGATACTCCTTGTCCTTGAAAACGAAACGAAGCTTCCGTCAGAAGGAGGCTGTCTACACTTAATTGTGTTTTAGATTAGAGTTTAAAGTAATAAATAAAACGTGAGAGATTTGATTTAAAAGTGTATTATAAAAAACACGATTATAATTTTCTCGCACAGAAGGCAATAATAATTTTGATGTGCGTAATACAAATTCATCAAATAAAGTGAAGTATAATTTTTAGTTTTATGAGGGTTTAATCTTTATATCTCTTAAGGTTTAACTTTTTGTAACAAAATGAAAAAAATACATAGAAACTGCTTCAAATTCAAATTTAAGTGGATATCAATAATGCTTAGTTCTTTCAATTTGTATTTATCTATTCTTGTATGAATACATATTCCCCAAGCTCTTACTTGAAATGAGCTAATATATTTTTTATGTTAAAATTGTTCAAATAAGTTAAGGATTATTTTTTTTCCAAAATGTTAAGCGCTTTGTCTAAAATAAGATAGGAATCATATTAATAACTCAAAAAATAAATGCTGGTTAATTCTCAGGGGAAAAAACATATTTTCTATAAGAAAATGTTGATAATTACTGATATTCCTTCAAATTCGAAATATATTACCTCATTTTCTAGCTTATTTACCGTCAAACAATTATTCACAATCCAATGTACCATCAATCGACATATAAATGCATCTATAGTTATCCATTAAAACGTTTAGTTTTCAGATTCAGTATCATGATCTAAAGTTTTATTCGCAGGTAAAGTAGTGGCAAATTACTGCCTATTCTCTTAAAAGCGCAGCCAATGATTTATTACTAATTTTCAATTTGTCTTAAATCTATACACGAAAGAAAGCTAAAAATAAAATATATTACTTTACATTTTATTCGTTCTTTTTTCGCCCTTAAATTTTTTGCCAAAACTATAGATTTATATAGATTGGGCCTTTATCGTAATCAAAATTGAAATTATAATAGTAAATATATAAATATTAGGCATCAAGATAAAAATAATTTTACAGCTACGTTAGCAGGGTTTCTGAGGTCACTTTTTTTCATTTTTTAAAAAAGGCCTTAAATTTGAACTAAAAAAATTTTTTTTTTAAATATTGCATTTAAAAACTTCGAATTACGAAATTTCATTAAATAAAGCAGGCAATTGTTCTAAAATTTAAAAAATTAAATTTTTATATATCCATCATGATTTCAAGTGTGAATTAATACAATTTTTCTCTTATTTTTATCTATGCGTACAAAATTTCACGTTTCTATCTAGAAAATGTTCAGAGATATGCTTAGTTTTAAATTTCGAAGTACTGGTCACAAGTGTGGAAGAAAACGTTTATTTTGGAATGCAACTTGTACATCATCCAATCATTATGGCTTCAAAAAAAAAAAAATTAAGAATCGTGCATAGCATTGTTTACTTTCATTGTTCGGCAGTTACACTATGGTCTTTATAAAGAAAAGAAACTTTTGGTTATGATGTCGATTTATTTTGTAAACAATCGTAATGCTTTTTCTAGTTTTAGAAAAATACAATGTCGCTTTCAGTTCCCAACATTTTAATGGGCTTTGTGATATAGTGATTAAAAATTGTAGGAACAAGCGGAGAGAAATAGTAAGAATAAAATGTCATATATGTGATGAAAAAAATTTACATTAATCTATATTTTTCAGGTTACCCTTTTGCTAGATTAGGGACAGGTGGTCGGTCCAGTGCTCAACATTTCAAAATTGACAATGTTGGGAATACTTCAACTTTAATAAGTAGCATTCATACAGAATGTAATATCGGCGTCTAAAATCAAACTAATAGGCAATTTCTAATGCAAAATCAAAACTTTTTTTCTTTCCGATAATCGTTGTTTGGTGAGACAAATGTTGCTTTGATCTAGATAGAAACATTAATTAAAAAAAATTTCGCGTTTGGAAACTGAAGACAATTCCTCGCCACTCGCAATTTTTTGTTCGCAGCTGCCGTTTTTAGAAGTTCTTGAGTTGGTCTCGTTTTCTACAAAAGTAGATTGTATGGTAATGATAGATTCAATTAATTTTATTGGAATTATAATTGAAATAAGTAATGAATTAACTCTGTCTATAAATGTTTGATAAATCTTCACTGGTTCACTCAAAAAGCAGGTCCTCATGTCCCATGAACTTTTGGCGTAGGTGTTGGCGGAATTGTGCCAATACGTAGGTTGAATTCCGCCAAGGATCGAACCTGCGATGATCGGGTTTGAAAGCCAGTAACTTATCCACTATACAAAAATGGCCACCAATGTTTAGTGGTAGTTACTGGCTTATTAAGATGTCACCACAATACTCCCCTACCTCTAGAGAGACGAACGATTTTATTGAGCCAAGCGTTATGGCTTGTGCACGAGCGTTGCTGCTGCGTCAAGTGAGTCTGACGGCTTTGTGTTGCTGCGTCACATGAGTCTGACAACTTTGCGTTGCTGCCGCATCAAGTGAGTCTGACGACTTTGCGTTGGTGCGTCAAGTGAGTCTGGCGGCTTTTGTGTTGCTGCGTCAAGTGAGTCTGACGACTTTGCGTTGCTGATGGAGAGATGGCGCCAAGAGAGCTGTTGAAAATTCATCACGTCCGAGGTCATCAATTTGGCGTAGGTGTTGGCGGAATTGTGCCAATACGTAGGTTGAATTCCGCCAAGGATCGAACCTGCGATGTTCGGATTTGAAAGCCATTAACTTATCCACTATACAAAAATGGCCGCCAATGTTTAGTGGTAGTTACTGGCTTATTAAGATGTCACCACAAACTCAATCACATATGTCCAAGTATTATTAAGTTAATGTAATTCTGCATAGGTGTTGAAAGTGTTAATTTGGAACCAATTTTTAAGCACTTTAATTAATAGAATACCATTCAATTTTTTTAATGTAATGAAAATTAAAAAATATTATATCTTTTTAGCAAAGTAAGGATGGAATTTAAACCGATTGAAATTAAGTAACAAAACATATCCTTTGAGAATAAATTTTATTGGCCACAGTTTAGTATTTATACAATTTTATTTTAGTATTTATATAATTCATATATTTATATTAGTATAATTTTATTTATTGATAAAACCAAATTATTCTTTTTTAGGGGAGGTGAAGGGGGTAAAGCTCCTCTAAAAAGGGATTAAATTGGAATTAAAATTATTTCCTGAGTTTGAAGAGGTCTATTGTAATTCTCAAGAAGCAGTTATAAACATTGTCATTATTTGAAATTAGAAAAGACTAAAGCAAAAAAATAATAGTTAATATAAAAAGACATCAAATAATAGAAAAATTAGGGCTGTGTGCTTTTATATCTTCAGGAGCAAACGAATAAAAAAGGAAATGCTACAGTTCATAAAATATCAAACTTGAGTTCAGATTCTCTATACTGATATGAACTTGAAAATAAAAACTTAATTTCCATTATTGAGCTTTAAAAAATTAGTGGTGAAATTTGTGGAATCATTTTCCTTTTCTGAATCGATGAAGCAATTTTAATAGGCTATGTTTTATTCTATATTAAAGAGTATTTCTCAAAAAGTTTATTCCTTTGTAAAGGCAAATAAACGACAAAAAATTACTATTTTTCCTTTATTAAAATTATTTTACAGTCAATTTTCATAAAAAACTATTTAGGTGATTCAAATATGACACATTTTCCCTTATTTCTGCTATTTTGAAAATACTCCTATTGAAGTAAGCAATATCAAACTAATTTATTTCTTAACTAATATATATAATTACGAAAGAAACAAAATCTAAAAAATGATAATTGTATGAAAAGTACTAATCATTCAATTTACTGACTAATTACATTAGTTTTTTTTGTTGTTAATTTATATAGTTGCATCATTAAAACCTGAATTTGAAGTTAAAACTTGTGTCTTTTCGTAGTCTAAAAATTCTATTCCCTATGTATTAGATTTCCTATTCTATCTAAAATATAGGATTTCGTAAGTAAAAATGTTCTCTTTAGACATCTATTTTTTTAATCTTTTTTGTAAAATAATATTATTTATTCGACATCGTAAGACATTTCTCTATATAAAAGCAGTATTGATTATGTAAATAGAATCAATATGATTTGAAATATTTTTTGAAAGAATATTTAACAAAAGGGTGAGTTGAAAAAAACAAAAGTATATATATATATATAGATATATATATATTACAGTTTTACTTCTACTAAAATGACATATGTGTAATTTTACAAACAATTTTACTTCTACATAATGATATATGTGTAATTTTTAGCACCTATTTTTCACATTATTTCAAATTCATTTCCATTATATTACAAATATTTGACTAATTAGCAATTATTATAGACGTTTGCTATTCTAAAATTGTACATTTATAGTTTTTAGCCACAAGTTTCCAAAGTTATTTAATTCCTTTTGACTATAATACAATCACAATAGATATTAAAGGAATTTTATCAATATTTAGCATTAACTATAATTTTACATCGATAATATCCAACAAATCAAGTAATTCGAAAGGTTAAGGTTATAAATGCAATAATTATTTTATTTTCATTGTTAAAAATTTCAAATATGATGATAATTTGAAAATTTGCTTGTTTTCGATGAAGAGGGAAAATTTTTTTTGTCTTATCTTTAGCTGAAGACAATTTAATTCAAATTACATAAATTTTTATAAAAATTTTCTATTTACATGAAAGTCTCTGTATTAGAACCTTTTCTACAACTGAAATATTTATGGCCTATTTTAAGAATGACAAATTTTTAAAACATGAATGCTGTACAAATTTAAAATTTGAGAGGCAATAAATATTATAATTTTATATTGATTAATTTAGAATCCGTATATAATATCTGTCAAATATTTTAGAAAATGAGCATTAGTAATAAATATTAGGCATATGCGTTTACTTGCAGTTTCGCCATCGTCTTTTATTATAATCTTTAAGATAAATATATATATAATTAATTTAGCAGTATGCATGTTTTTTTAATTTTGAAATTTTCAACATTTTAATGTGGTTATGCTGTATAATAATATAAAACTTATTGTATAGTATAATCAAATAGTTTATTAAGAAAATGCTATTATTCGAATATGTAACACAGGTAAAATAAATTACTTCAATTCAACAATTTTTAAAATACAGCAAAATATTCTCTATCATATTGCTACTTAAATACAATTTTAATCAGTGATGGTAAGTTAAAAATTAATACCGGCAAAAGTAAGAATGAATAACGAATACATGACAAATTATTCACTATACCTAAAAGTATTTTATTTCTTTAAGTTATAAAGTTAAGCTTATAACTTAAAGTTCTTTAAGTTATAAGCTTAATTTTTTAATTCCATTTTATTACAGCAAATTAGTTTTCAAATAAAATTTCATTATTTATTGCTTGAAAATACTTTTATTAAAATTTTGTTATATTTGCAATAATTACAAGGCAGTTCTTTAAATCCTTATCAGTAAAATATTTTTCTACTGTTTTCATTATTCTGTTATCTAGATTTATATAATTTTTTCACCCTCTGTTTTTACTCTTTCTTTAAAAAAAATTTGCAAATTTCATCTCAAGTTCAAAGGAGAAATACCAAAAAAAAAAAAAAAATTCTAACTATATAGAGAAAATTGTTGTACTTTACCAAACATCAGAGGTTTTTTTTTTATTATCAATCTTTAACATTGCATTTGTTTAAGGAAAAAAGAGGTATTTTTAATCTTTTAAAGTAAAAATGTATGATAAAAGTATATCTTTAGAATATAAGTTGCAAATTTTTCAATGTGTTTAAAGAATTTTGCCTGTTTTCTTGAGGAAGAAAGCTAATAAATTTCTTCTATGTCAATTATTCTGCATTGCATATGCAACTTCAATGATGAGCGACTTTGCATTCGATTTTCCTATTTAAAAAAAGATGTGCTTGGTTTCAGTAAAAAATGTTTTCATATTAATTGCAGTTTAACATTTACACTTTAATTTAAAGTTTAAATTTTATGAATGCTGGCAGAAAATTAAAGAGAGAGATGAGTAGTATAATGAACAGAACCGTTTAAGGCCTAAGTAATAATATGTCTGAATTATATAACTATCAAAAATTTTGATAGCTAAATATTTTGCAGAAAAAGTTGTTAAGAGACCAAGTTACATAAAATATATAACAGGATATTTTAGAGCAAGTTGCATAAAATATATAACAGGATATTTTAGAGATATTTTATATTGGCGAACTGCTGGTAGCCAAGTCGGCTAGCTTCTTAATAAAGATTTTACTTAGTGAACTTTTGTAATATACATAAACACAATACATTTCCCTTCTTTTACAAGTATAGATAGTAGCGAATTTCAAGAAAATTCATTCAGATATATGAGAAGGTTCAAATATTAGTAAATAAAACAAATATAGATCTTTCTATATCTTACTTCTTTTTAAATGAATTCAATTCCACTGTTTATTTTTCTGATAAAAACAGATAATACTTTTTATTAATAATTATCATTTATTGCAAGATATATGAATAAGATAAGCGTATGTACAAGATCTCGTAACTGTCAGATCAAATAAATAAAATTAAAAAAAATACAAACAAAATGGTATCAATTTTCATAATTACACATTTAAAAACATACAGTTATCTAAATATCAGAGGAATAAAAACTACGGAATATTGTGTTTTCTAAATTTTCTTCTTCTTTTGGATCTCTATAATGGCAGAAGGATCTCGAATTATCTATATATATAAAAGAAAGTCGTGTTAGTTACACCACTTATAACTCAAGAACGGCAGAACAGATTTGGCTGAAAATTGGTAGTGAGGTAGCTTAGAGCCAGGAGACGGACATAGGATACTTTTTATCCCGTTCGACAGCGTTCCCGTGTGACTTGACATGAAACGTCAGTCACTATAAAACGTGGTATAACAAAAAAGAATCAGACTTGGAATAACAAAACGCAAATGACAGCTATGTAATTGACGTAAAATGACAGCTATGTAATTGACGTAAAATGACAGCTATGTAATGACGTATGGATGACAATTTGATATTTGTAAGAAATCAATATTAAAAATATTTCTATTAAATAAGTAATTAACAAGTGGATTGAAGTGAAGTGAAGTTTAATTAATAATGCCGCGACCAAGACGATCGAATCTTTCCCGACAAAGCCGTAATGCAAGAAGAATACAAAATACTGCAAATAAAAGGACTGAAGAAGAACAAGAAATTGCACGTGAACAGTGCCGCGATAGTATGGCTCGACTTCGTGCTTCTCAATCACGAGAGCAAAGTGACGCAGCCCGTGAAACAGCTCGGTTGGCAATGCAGAATCGTCGAGCGAACAACAGAAGTCAACAAATAGATAATTTGAGACGCAGAACAAGATATTTAGCTGATTTGAATCGAGCAGCGTTTCGATACGATTGCAGTAATGATTACAGCTTGCATCCTAGCGTTTGCATTGGGCAAATGGACGCTGTTTGCGAGTATTGTGGTGCATTAAAGTTTTCCGGAGAAACGCCTGGATTATGCTGCCTTAATGGTAAAGTGAAATTGCCAGTGTTGACTCCGCCACATGAGCCATTGTATTCATTGCTTTGTGGCGAAACACAAGAATCACGCCACTTTCTTGCAAATACTCGAAAATACAGTTGTAGAAAATAGTTGCTTTCAAATGACGTCATTTGGGGCAGACATTATCGAAGAAGGAGGATTTAATCCGACATTTAAGGTATTTATTTTTGTACTTACATAGAATGTAGTTAAAGAATAACTTACTTTATCTATTGGTATGTATTATATTTGCTAATACTGAACTCTACTCTCACACAGAAAAAGTGTTTATAACCAAGTTAATACTGTCTGGTTTTTATTTTGTAGATACAAGGACAGATTCACCATCGAATTGGATCATTACTACCTTTCGAAGATACACAGAATAAATTTTCACAAATATATTTCATGGGCAACATGGAAGAACAACTTGATCGACGCCTAGGGATCAATGCAGGAATGAAGCGAGCAATTCTTCAAGACTTGCAGTGTCTGCTTCAT